>VZRH01000071.1:424033-457371 GCA_013397555.1 Urocynchramus pylzowi | reverse complement strand
TTGTTAAAGGTTTTAAAAAAAAAAAAAAAAAAAAAAAAAAAAAAAGGAGACTAACTGTTTGAATAGCACCTGCTAAGGAGAATATTCATTACTTTAGATCACAACTCAACAATGTGGTTCAGAAAACTTAGTCCAACAGTTGGAAACACATTGAAAATGGTTTAAATTTTTCCTTGTTTTTCATCTTGGCAAATATATCCATAGAAAAAAGACTGCTGGATGATTGCATAGAGACATTGAATGCATGCCACTAGACACTGATTCCAAAAGAAATTTTAATGTGTTGAGCTATCAAATTATATTTTGGCAAAAAACTTGGTGGTTAGCATTGTATTTTGTGGTCAAATGATGTCAGCCTCTGTGGACCAGCTGGGTCTACAGAATGAAGAATTAAGGGCTTCCTATCAAAAATACCCTGTCCCTGTGGATAGTCAGGTCACTGGAATGTTAGCAAAATCACTGCAGTGGATCTCAGCTCCTCCAGCTACAGCTGGGGTCAGAGATGGCTACTGCTGCAAACAGAGCACGAGTACTTTTCAAAATGCATTTAATCCCTTGAGTACACCTAGGAATGGAGGGGGAAATGGAAAAAGCACTTCTTACCTCAGCTATATGTTCGACAGTTAAATGAACAAGCAGCCCCATTTGGACTACCCTGTATTTCTGGGCAGCTTGCAAGTTTGCACTATCAGGAATATATTCTTGAGCTAACTGAGAAAGCACTGCCTTGTGGAAATGACATCTCCATACGAAAGAAATGATTGCAGCTACCTGGAAAAATGCACAGAAAGGACCTTCTGGCAATTCTTCTCCTTTGGGAGTCCAGGCTCCCATAGACAGACAGACCACAATGAAATCTAATGGTAGCGTCCAGCACAAATGGTTTTCATCCTATTCATTTCTTTCCATGCCAAAGACCCTCCCAAACCATTTCTGCCACTGTGGCAGGAGGATACACAGCATGCAAACCCTGCAGATGTGTTTGGAAGTTGCTGAGGAGTAAAGCAGATGCTGCTCCAGCACCATTTCCCCCCAGGACCCCACATACCACAATCATTTTTAGGAGTTTTCAGGCAGCGCCCTGTTGCGTCTCGACACCGAGGACCCAGGAGGAGCCGATCATTCCAGTGGGAATGTTTGCTGTGACTTGAGGATGTCCCAGCTGAAATGGTTTAACTATCTACTTCCAGCATCCCTTCATCAAAGTCAATCAGGAAAAGCTCACGTGGCTCCCTGTGGAACCCCTCATGATGGGGACGTGGTTGAATGTGCCTTATTTGCCTAATGGCTGCCCCCAGGCCTGCCCCTGCTCCTGTGCTCCTGGTGCTTCATTCTGCCACTGCCTCCAAGCTTATCTTCCATCTCATCACTCTCCTCTTACTCACATCTCTGCATGTTTTCCATCTTGCCATGTGTTCTTGGGAGCTTTGGCTTGGCACAGCAAGTAATCTTGTGTGCTGCTGGTTTTTTACTATCATTATTATTGGAAAGAAATTCTGCAGGTGCAAAGAGGTTAGCAAGTCTTGGTAGCATAAAAGAGTGAACAAAGAGAGAGCTTTTTTTGGGGGGGGGAAAGCTATTGATGCGACCTAATCAAAGTTGGCATCAAATTTAATAATTCAAAACTACTTTCAAATCAGGCTCAAAGGACTCAGGAAAATAATAAATCCCTACAGAGTACTGAAGTCAAAGTTAACCACATATTTCTTAATAACAAGTTATTAGAAGAAATGTTGCCTTAATCAGGCTGAGATGAGTTATCACCCCTGCCATTCAGCAGCGCTATCAAACTGCTCTTGTAAAGGCCTAGAGTAATATCCAGCAGATGTGGCAGACTGACCCTTGTAAATCATCTTCTTCCTACCATAAGAGTAGCCTTATCAGTACTGATAACAAAGTGGGACCCACTGAAATCTGGTTTAGAATTAGAAAGGGGAGGTGAGTTTGGTTGTTTTTTTCCCATCTTAAGTAAGGTGGAGAAATCATTTTTCTTTCATTTCCATTCACAATAAATAGAGTGTGACTTGGGATAGTTGGGAACACCTGCCTGAGCTGAAAAGATGGATACCTGTTAGGAACTCGAGTGAAGGAGCAAGAAAGGCTTTGTAAGTGTCAGCTTCATGTGTCTCTGGAGTACTTCTTGCTTTGTCTCATGTAAAAGCCATAGGATGGAACTGATAATTTCAAGCTCGAGCCCTCTCAGTGACAACAAATGGAGTCAAAATATGAATCTCCTTTGCACCCTCAGGAGAGAAGTCCCTTTCTCGTAGAGTGGAGGTTGAAGAGTTCCAGATGTCCTCCAGGTTATAGGAGGAGGTACTGAATGTAAATCATGCCTTTCTTTTCGACCCCTGTGGGTTTGGCTGGAGATGCAAATGCCCTCGCTATTTTACACTTCAGATATTTAGCAATGCTTCTCACACCGAGAGAAGTTTTAAATCAGCAATTTAAAAACCTGAAAGAAGAAAGGCTAATACCCATGTTATTCTTAATTAGTAAGCCAGAGCAATTGTGTATAACTTAATCAGAGCCTGGAGTGTGAATTTTGCAGGAGTTATGAAGTGATGATTAATCCCTAAATGAGGATTCCTCTCCTTTAAAATCAGGGATTGCTCTCCCTCTTAACAGGAAAAATCTTTGTTAAATTATGTTTGCCAAATCCTACTGGCAAATATTCTAGCTGGTAAAGACAAAAACTGTAGTGCTATTAAGGCATCAAAATTAATTATGCCAGTATAACTGGTTATCTTTGGCACAAGTACAGAGCTTGAGGGACCAGACATGGCGCTGCCCTCTTTGTTACCATGGTAGGCAATTATGAAAGGAGCACAGATCTGGACTTGCATAACTGAAAGCAGTTCTGACCAGATTGTAAATTTCCAGGTTAAGAGTAAAAGAAATATTCCTTTCTCAAAAGCTGTTGTTTAGGACCCAGAAGGAATCTGACCCACTTGCAGGGGAAAAAAAATTACAGTTGAAAGAGATATGATCAATGTTGTACTACAAAGGAATTTTCACAAACCATTCTGAAAAACTCACTTGATGTGCACTTTCCCTGGCACAAGGTGGTAAAATAACCTAGGTATGGCACAAGTTTGGTATTTTTGGCTTGAATTTCTCTGGCCATATCTTCTATATTTGGGGCTGAATATGCAAGTGGAATAGGGATCTGCTTCTGTGAGACTGCAGTAAACTCTTCAGCCTGGGTAAGATGGGGTGGTCTGGGTAAGATGGTATTTGTTGCTTTAGACAGCTGCTTTTCTTGAAATTGAAGCTTGGTCAAATTGTGATCACTTACAGGTACATCGAGGTAAACAAATAACATCTGGGATGTGGAAATGTCTTTTCTACTTGCCAAGGATGAAAAGCACCTCTTTTGATCATCCTGTGGGTGCAAGGCTGCAGAAACTTTGTCACCAAGTGGCAGGCAACAAACAGTGAGCCTGATACAGAAAGAGCATCAGCAAAATAGTCGGGTTTTGTGTCTCCTGATTACCAAGGAACTTCTTCAAACCTGTGTGCAGAGCAGCCTGCAGTCAGCAGCAGCAGCACATGTGAGCCAAGCAGGGTGCTCCTTGCATGTGCCAGATGTAAGCAAGCAGTGCTTTATGTGTGCTAATGCCTCTAGGAATACATGCACGGGGGAATTCAACACAAGAGCTTTTGAAAACTTGAATTCTGAGTTGCTTCCCACGTTGTTTGTTCTTTTGCATTAGAACAGGATCTGCTTCTGAAAAGATACAAAGTGGAACTCCACAAGAAGCTGAGAGGATAAAAGTTTTAGCTCAGTAACAAATCGAGGTGAATGCTAGTGAGTCATCTGCTAAGTTTTGAGGGCAGATAGCTGGACAAGAAATTCCAAAACATTCTTTTAACACCACAAAAATCTCTCTAATGTCTGACCATAACTATGGGGCTGTTCAAAAGCAGAATCTGGGAAGATGGGAGCAGTTCACTTTCTCAGAATTTGACTTCCAAACACAGCTGCTGAGACCAGTCTGTAAACTTTTAACCTGTCTCTAACAGCAGTTGCACATCTGTCACCTCTGTAGGGGAATTGAGTGCTGAAAGAAACAACTGCATGTGCATTTGTAGGGAGGCAAGAACACTCCAGTAAGGCTGGTATTGAAGGTCCTTTAAGGATTCTGACCGGGTGCCCTCCAGGTCTAGGGCAAGCAAAACTGGACAGAGAAAATGGACTTGAATGCTGCAGTGACTCAGGATGCCTGGGGAGCATCTCTGTATTTTAGCTTAGTGATAGAGGCTGTTTCAAGCCACAGGGAAGCCATGTGGGTATATCTGATAGTGAGTAAAGCATTACACAGCTCCTAGAGGCTGTGATACCTTGCCATCATGCTATGTTCAACCCATAAAAGCTATGCCAGTTATGTGTCATCAATTCTAATTTCCCCTCTCCATTCTTTTGTGGTATTGTATAATACAGCTCTAAGAGGCCAGAATTATTCTCTCTTCTGCATTTGTAGCTGAATACAACCTCTGAATTATACCAATTATTCTGCTGATCTGCTTCCTGACTTGGCCGAATTGTCTCAGAAAGTAGCCATGGTCAGCAATAAGAAAAAAGTGAAACTAGCAGCCACAGAGTATCTCCTGTTCAACTCTGAGGGTTACACCTTGTAGCTATGATAATCTTAGAGTCCAGAGCAAATGCTCCTGCTGTGAATCTTGTGCTCTCTTGCACTTTTGCTTTCCTAAGACTCAGCTCTGACCCAATCCAGCTCAATAAGCTAAACTAAATTAAAATAAATCAATTAAAAAAAAATTTAAAGGAGACAATTTTCTCCATCTTTAGGGAGCTGAATCGTCTGTGAAAAGGGTTTGGCAAATTCCATCACGAGGGCCAGGTGGGATGTGTCTGGGAGCAGGAGATAAGGAGGGAGCAAAGGGTCATAGGCTGAAGTGGAGCAGGGCTTCCCCCTTTTGGGAGCAGCAGGCTATTAGATCATCCTGATATCTAATCTTTCTGCTTGTTAGTCACTGCTGAAACTGGGGGTGTCTTGACAAAACCTCCGTTGCTATTGTTGTTACCCTTATGACACAGAGGAAACATGACTTGTTTCTCATCATTCCCTTCATGTAAGCAGTGAGTAGAAATTCCAAGGTCTCTGTACTCCAGGCAAAAACAGTGACTACTCAACAGCTTTTGCTGTCTGAGGAGAGTGCTGGGCTGGGAAATAAGAGTGATGTTGACTCTGAAAGTGGCTACAAAGAGCAAGATGTAATCCTCATGTGAAATACGAACTGAGAGACCCTGAGGAAAGGAACCATTTATCTCAATATATGTTGTCCTCTTAAGGTCACTTAGGTAAGGTCAGGGCAGCAACATTTGATGATATGTTTGTGCCAAAAAGTCATATGCAATCCAATTCAGCCATAAAAACTATTAATGATGCAGTAGAAGGCATATTTCACTGCAGGTTTTGCCACTGTGACACCACAAGCAACATCTTCACCGTATGGCATATGAAATATAGGCTGAGATTTATGTGTGGCCCAGAGTGATGCAGAATTTCAGGTTTTGTGAAAGGTAGCCACACTGTGGAATGGCTCACGATGCAAAGTTTTGGATTCAAAACTTCTAGCAGTTCACATGCAGCCTATACCAATCTCTCACTTCCAGTCCCTAATTTTTCATACACTTAGATATGGTTATATGCATATTTCAAGTCCAGACTTGTCTCAGAAAACATACAAGAGCATGCCAAGAAGGAATTGTGGCAGAGTACATAGAATTTCACATTAGAGTGAAGTAGCTGTGAATGAACTCACCAAGTGCTCTGTGTATTTGCACAATGCAATCATTGGTTACTTGATTTGTGTACAGGTGCTCAGATTGTGCTCAGATTGTTTATGTGGAATGCCAGCAGTTGATTTACAGAAAGCATTAAAAAATACATTACAATACCCGTGAAAGTTCACCATAAAGAATGCTCCCAAGCTTGCCTATACATGTTAACTCTTTTCTGTGTGCCCTCTAAAGTCTGTACACAATAACCTATTTTCCATATCACCAAATCAGTGGCAATATCTGTGGAGCATCAATTTTATTCACCTCTCCTCAAGAAGCTCGCTCATCATTTGCAGTGAGCCTTAGATAAAAGACTCTTCATCTGTGTAAAATATTGTTATTATTGTTGTTGTTAGGCTAGTGTTTTCAGAGGGTTTTATTGGAACCTGATGTCCTGCCAAAAGTAACACCCTGGGAATCTTTCAACAACTGTTCCTGGGTGTTCTGTAGATTACTGCTGTTTTCTCATACACTGTCCCTGGGAATTACATTCTCAGATTAGAAAAGTGTCCATCCTCTTCCCTCTGTGAGAAGAACTCCTGTTCTGGCTCTATATTAAAGGATTAGGACAGTGGGTTTTTTTTCTGGTGACTTATTATTCAGGTTGTGTTCTGTTTTCTCATTAACCCCTTTGCAAAACACGTTCAAAATGTAAAATAAGGTTGATGTGTGAATGATCTTGTAGCATTATGCAAACACTTTGTGTAGCTGAGAATGGCCAGTTAAAGGAGGACTGGTGGAAAATTTGACCCAGACATTCAGTCAGCAACTTTCAACCCTGCAGAGACAAAGAACCTTTAAGAGCTGACTTTATAATGAGGAGCTATAGCACAGCATGGCAGAAATTAAAGGGAGGCCCAAATCCCCTTAGTGACAATTGTGATTTTCAGAGATCTCCTGAGCAGATGTTGCTTTGAGAGACCTTTGGAAAAGGGTGTAGCAAAGGAGGCCTTCCTCAGTAGGAGACTCAGTCTCAGTAGGAGACTGTGCTGGGGAACCAAATACCTCAGAGCCAGAACAGGAATGGGAGGAGACTAAAGCAGAACAACCATTTCTATGACAATTGAATGCCCAGATTCTGCAAATACAGTCTTGTTCTGAAAAAAACATTCACATTCAGACACTGAACATGTTAAGTTTTTGGAGTGGGAAAACAAAACTTTGCAGGAACTGGAGTTTCTTACGATTCCTTTCTCACTGTAGCTGGAGTTTATCCTGTAGTTTCTCCTTTCAAGATGGCCAAGGGACAGAAGAAGTGGGAACCACTGGTGCAGAAGAGATGCCCTGGATTTCAAGTGGGGCTCACTCAGCAAGCATTGCGTACCAAAGCTGGATTCTTGTAAGGGGATAGCCAAAAGCTGTGTCCAAATGAACTCCTGGATGTTGGAGGACAGATGAAAGAGTTGGGGAGGAGGAAGAAAAATCCTGGACCATGTAGGACAGACTGGGCACTGGATGACTGTGTTTGAAGGGCATTTGTGGTGGTCCTTACTTGGCATGGGCTTAGACAAATGGCTCAAATTAGTTCCCAGTTACACACTGAAACATTTGCAATACCTAGCATGAAATGATTGAGGAGTTTATCCCTATAGTTTATTCACTCCTGATCACACCCTTCCCTTCTGGGTTTCTGCCTCCCTCAACAGGGTTCCCCTCTGTTGGAGCAGCTCAGCTTTACTGTCAATATGTTGTGCAGTAGTCCTGGGGTTTTGTGGTGCCTTTCTGTGCACTCACTACAACCTTTTGGCTTTTTTTTTATTTCCCTGAAAAAAAACCCCCAAACCCTAAACAAAACCCAACAAATGCCAATTTGCCTCTTTTTTCCTTATTAATGACTTCTCATATTCTGTTTGGGCACCCTGATACTCTGTTTGATTCTGCTGCTAGCGTGACCAGAGAAAGTGGGCAAAAGAAACTTTTTTGCACTCATTAATATGATTATCATGACCAGTGACTTTTAATATATAATTATCCCTATCTGACAGGGAGATAAATATTTATTGAAATCATTGTAATTTTTCTCTCCAGTTTTTGACCCTGGCACCAGAAAGTTTTGTTTTCTTGGGCCTTTTGAAGTCCTTTTACCTTGTAATCCATCCTCTGCCCTCCCTACATCATCTCAGTGCCTCAGCTCCTGCAGCACTGGAGTACAGAATGTGAATTTCCCTCAGCTCACAGGTATCAACATGTTAGCATTGACTGTGTATGCAACGTGTGTGCCTTGGGCAAAAGGCAGACTGAATGCTGCTTTGTAACAGATACAATATACCCACAATTTTAGGTCCCCAAAATATCATATGCAGCCCAACCAGGAGGAGTCAGAGAGTCCTATCTGTCCTATCTGTCCTTCACAATGCACCAAAAGGAGAAGAAGGCCTTTAAAGCCCATAGATCTTTCCATATAAAGATTGTTATCAGTAAATCACAGCCTTCACTTAGCCCGTGTATTTGGCTGCTCCTGACACAAACTTCCCACAAGTATGGCTCTCATTTCTGCTGAATCAGCCTCACAATTACGCCCACTGAGCAGATGATAAGGAGAGAGAAGCACTTTGTCAGTGTGCAGGGTACAAATGTATCATGTCTATGGAATTGTATCATCTGTATGGAATTGACTGATACAGCTGGAGGAGTTACTTGGCCAGATACTGTCCCTCAGTTCTCAGAGAGGTCAAGAGCAGGGCTAGAGACAGTGTCTTTTGATTTAGGGATAGCCACTGGGAACAGCACCTGCCAGCCATATCTTCATCTCTATATACCCACAATGTATCCCATAAACAGATTTATCAATCCATGAACGTGCACCTTTAATGTACAGGGCTTGTGGTAAAGCTCAAGGCTACTTGGTCTTGCATAACTCCTTTGAGGTTTGGTTGGCTGAACTTTACTTTTCATAAGTCATTTGATAATATGTAAAACAAAAAAATGGGAGGAACATAAAAATGATATTAGGCACACCAATAACAGACTGACTGGGCTCCTAGCTGAGAAACAAGTTCTCATCAGATAGGAAAACACAGGGAGGGGAACAAAGGAAGAAAAAAATTGCCTTTGGATTAGATTAAAGAGGAGTGTATTGTTATCATTTGCAGCCACAGAGTGATGCATCTTTTTATTTTTTAGCCATTCTTTGCTGTAGGTAACAACAGGGACACCTTTCCCCTCATCTGGCCAAGCGTCCGAGTCAGCTGCTCCCACAGGAGAGAAAATTCCCTGTCTGTGCAGTGTGTGGGTGAGGCAAGAGGAAGCAGTCTGGGATGGCCCTGCTTCCCCCTGGCCCCAAACCCCCGAGTTCACCACCACGGGGCTGGCCCACAGCCGAGTCCCGAGCCCGCTCCCCTTCCCAGAGAGAGACCTGCAAGGGAGCTGCCACTTTGCCATGGCCCAGAAAACCAAACACCATAAGGCTGACCCTGTTCAGTAACTCAGGGTGATGCTGGAGGCTCATGGCTGAAGGCAGTGCAGAGGCTTTGGAAATGAATCAGAGGACTCCTCAACTCCACATCACTAACCAAAGGCCAATCTAATTAGTAGCCACCAAGACCTGTTGCCATCTGTTCTTGAATTGCTTGTCTGAGCCTGGTCCTGAGTTCAAATCTCTACACAAGGATACAGATCTACAGTGTGCCTGTTATCTCCTTTTTTTTTATGGTCTCAGCAGAATAATTGGGCATTAGATCATCTCAGGGACGAAACACACCTCTTGCTATATGCAGTAGGTCAGACTAGGAGGACGTGGGGCTCTCCATCTTCTCTGGTTTCTGGGGACAGAGACCTCTGGGACTCTGTTCTCTGTATCTGTTCCCCCCATTTGGCATTTTTTGGCTTACTAGCATTCATAGACTGTGATTTTATGGAACACACCCCACTGGAGCTCTCTTCTGGGGCTGTACTCCTCTTTTTTTCCTTTTCCTTCATGATTTGCTCCCTAGACTTACTCAGTGAGGTTTTGGTGTACTTGTTTTGGTGTGGGTTTTTTTCTTCTTTCTTTTTTTTTTTTTTTTTTCTTCTTCTGGGATACTGAACTGATTCCTTCCTCTGAACATACTGGCTTTTTTTATTTTGGTAGGCCCATGTCTCTTTCACCTGATATCTGTGTAGCTGCACCTGGATGTGAGTAGTTTTCCCCCCTCAAACTCCATTGCACCCTGGCTCCTCACAGGAGAAGGAGGTAAGAGGGGTTTTTATTGTACCAGCGGACTTTGCCCATCCCTCTCTGGGTCTGAACAGGCCAGCATTATTTCACAAGTGCTAAATCCACTCACAATGGTTTTAAATGGCTGAGCTGCTGAGCCAGCTGAACAGCAAACACCAGCGGGGAAACCACATTTCGTGAGCGCTTCAGATGCCTTCAGACTGTACGTGGAGCCATTAAGAGCAAAGTAAAAGCCCTTTGACACAACTCCCTTCGGCAACATTTTCACAACCACGTGCCAAAAATGGGGGCTGGCTAAGGAATTGGGCCAGAGTCAACTCCCAAGAATCTAGCACGTGAGGATGGAGTTCAAATCTGTTTTGGTTAAAACAAAACGGCAGCGCAGTATATTTTCTTTTAGCATATCAATCCTTTGCTGGATGTCTCCCTGATCAGTGTGGATTGCCAGTCAAGGTATTACCATGAGCAAAAGATGAGAAAAACCCCAGGTGCCAATGTTATGTAGGAATAGTTTTTATTGTATTTGTGTGTTAACTGTTTGCCTTATTTTTCACTACTAAGTGAAGAAGAACCCAGATTGTATATCTGTTGTCTTCTGATAATCATAGAATAACTAAATCTTCAGCTAACAACCAGCTAAGAAATATTGAAGAATTCAAGCAATTATTCCATTGCAGTAAGATAGATGAAGGCCTGCATAAAGGAGCTGCTATTTCTGTCTCTGTCCAGACATATTCCTGAAACAAGTTCTTTCACAATGGTCTGGGTTAGCTTAGACACTCAGTAAGGGAGGTTTCCTAGCCCAGACAGTCTTGACAGACTGATTACTTTGAGCATCACATTGAGGCAGCAATAATTATTGATGGTGGTCATGAGGAAGGATGAACCTCCCTGTTCCAGCTCCAGTCAGCAAAAACTGTGTGGCCACAGCCTGAAATCACACAGGGACATGCAGCAACATTTCATCTTGAATCAGCCAGAAGGAGGTGCAAAGTTCAAGTTGAAAAGTTGCATCAAGAGCTTGTATGGTCATTCTGAGTCAGAATTTCTGTTTAACGTATTTCAGCTTGTTTCACTTTGGCTTTGGGGTTTTGTCCTACACCAGCGTGGTTGAGTGACTCTGGTTCCAGCAAGAAAGAGGTGCAAACACAGCTGTGGGCCTGAACTTTTGAAAGTGTGTCAAAATTTTTTTTGCAATGGATGTTGAAGTTAACATTCAGCAGGGGAAGGAATGATGTGTGGTCTCATATTGACAGCTGCAGTTAATGCTCTTCTTTACACTGTGTGAAGTAACAGAGTGTTCCCTGGCGACTAAAAAAATCTGCAATGATTCCTTCAAGAATTGACGGAGATTAAGAATTTAACCTTGAGAACAAAGATGAAAACAAAGGATGCTGCTCTGTGGCAATTCCCCCATCCAGAGATGCTCAGTCTTTCCTCCCTCCTCCTGTCACCTTCTACTGGTGTGCCCTTGGGTACATCAGTGTTCATTTAACCATCTCTGCCTTGACTTAATATCTGTAAAATAGGCAGGAAAACACTTCTTGCTCCATGTGGAGATTGTGAATTAAATTCATTGATATTCATAGCACTCTTGGAAAACTAGGGACAGAAGAACATGGTTCTCACACAAGTCCTGGGAGAGTATTTCTGTGCTGTTATTTTCTGCACAAATACTGCTTCAGTAAAACTTAGATTAGAGAAGAATGGTTGGCCACCCTTTGGCTCTTGCTAGATTGGTAGGAGCAGTTATTTTTCTCACATAATCAAGGTCTGTGGTGAATTTGGGCCTTCTTTTAAATCTCACAAAATATCATACAGTTATGTGACTGCAAAAGAGAAAACTCTTGCAAATATGCATAAATATTAGAGAAAAAAAATAAAGAAAAAAACCAAGAGAGCATGAGCAAGCCACAAACCAAAACATGATCTCATTTTCTAGTTCTCGTTTCTCTAAACCTGCCAACAGGATTCCCCCAGAATTTCCAGCACTCACTGAACCTTGACCCAAGCAGCTTAATGAGAAATTTCTTCCCCAAGGGTTATTTTGGATAGAAAGTTCTAAGATCCTGTGTATAATGGTTTTCACAGCTGTAATTACAGAGTCACATATCTGATTCATGTAATTTGACAAGGAGTTATAGCTTGGCTAGTTCAAAGGAGTGTGTCAAGGTGTATGGTAACTGGTGATGTGGATCTTGCAGCCTCTGCACTTGGGCCCTTCCATCCTTTTGGTGTCCAGTTCAAATGTTTGTGTTATATGTTTACATACCTGAGGCAGTCTAGATTACAGTAGTAGAGCTCATTTCTTGTATTGCTTTTCCTCAGAGACAGTTTTATAAACACTTGACTCAGGAGCCAGGCATAGGGAAATGGCAGTGAAAATGCCCATTCACCCTTTTTGTACTTGGAGAAGCTCGCACTCCTGTGTGTGGTTATTGTATGCCTGAAGCACTGCCCATTTTTGGTTCTCAGAAGAGAAACATATCAAAATAATACATTTTGTTTTATTTATTTAATAGATTTTACAGAAAGGGATGAAAAATGGTGACTTGGACTGGAGGCTTCCATTTTCAGTGGTAAGTGAGGGAAGATGCTGTACCTGTGTGTCACCTGGGGGCAAATGGAGACAAGGAGGTGCATGGATGAGCTCTCAGGCACAGACTGGAAGGAAGGTGAGAAGGGTGACTATTTGACAAAAGATAGAAAAATTCAATTTAGGTGTGTTTTAACAGATATTTATGTTGCAGAGGATTCCCAGTCACAAAGATGCCTCAGTGGTTTACTGGTGGCCAGACAGGAGAGCTGTGTTGCCACCACCACAACCAGGATGATGGTTACTCACCACCACCAAAACTCCTTGTGCACTCGAATCTGCAAGGTGCATGTGTGCGTGGGTGGATCTGTATCTCGGGGTGTGAAATGGCTGCACGGCAAGAGATGGTGCCCCTGAGGGCTGTGGTGAGGAGAAGGGGGTGCAGCAAGGGGAGTGGCGCTGGTGGCCAACGAGCAGGCCAGGCCGGGCTGCTGGAGCAGCACGGGAGTGGCAGGAGGCTTGTCCTGGGATGGTTGGGTGTGGATGCTGGCTGACCTTGCCCCCCAAGCAGGACACAGCCATGCTGACTTGATGTCACTCTCGGCAGGTCATGGGCCCCGGAGCGTCCCCTCAGCCTCCTGTGCTGCACGGCTGCCATCTTGTCACACAGGCCCTGTGCCAGTTCACCTCCTTCCCATCCCCACAGGGAGAGCCTGTGCCTCCCGGGCTGGGCTCCCTCGCTGCTCTCCCTGCTTCAGTTGTACAAGCTTTACAAAGAAATCCTGCTATTTTTAATAATATTTATAGCAGTCAAGCTCTAGGGTTCTCGTCCCTTACCTCAGCGTATGTGGCAGCACCCCCCGACCCAGGTCATTCTCTTTACCCGTCCCAATTTTCTCTTAGAAATGTCTGGGCTTCATCAGATTGCTTTTACAGAGCCCACTTTTTGTCCCTCACCACTTTTAACATTTTAATTGTGACCTGGGCTCTGGCTGTTCTGTGGTCATCAGACATGTCCAAAGCAGTGTGGGACCAGGCTCTCTCCCTCAGAAAGACTGATACTTTTCTTTCACTGCCCCTCAGAAAGTGAAGTGTGAGGGTCCAGATCAACCACTGCTGGAAGGATGCTCCAAGGGTATATTTAACTCCACGTGCTCCTCATTTTCCTCAGATACCTGAAAACCCAAGATGAAAAATACTATCCCTGTGTTTGGGAAGGGCCTAAGCAGACATTCACCCCAGGTGGGAAATCTGGTCATGTCCAGGTAGAGCAGGCAGGAACAACGTAAAGGGAAGAGGGGAAATGTCACATCTGACAATAGAACCAAGAACTAATTAGTACTGATTGCAAGAATTAGTCTCCTTCTTCTCAGCACGTTGTGACCACATTTGTCTGTGTTCTAGTGTGAGTGTTGCTGGATTCTGGGACTAGCACAGGTAATGCTACGCACATTTTAAGGTCCTGGCAGCTGGGGAAGAAAAGCATAGGGTCACTCTTGCTCCAAAGTCTAATAATCTATTTCACACCTGCCTTTTGTCTAACTAACTGTAAAGGCTTTACTCTCGAGGAGCAGCCTGAAATCTTTCAGTCTGGGTGGCATCCACTAGTGAGAGCAATATGTTAGGGCCTTCCCTGTTAGGGACTTCCCTGCTTCTCCCACTGGCTACACCATGACCTGAGCCTTCAGGTTACTGATCTGCAGTGAGGGGTAGCTGCCTCTGAAAGGAAGTATTCTATTGTCTGTACATGCTCTCATGGCCACGCAGTCCCTGTCATGGACAGGTGTGTGATCCTCCCAGGAGCCACTGCAGGACAGCAAACTGGAACATCAACCCTGCCAAAAAGTGGCTAGTTTTCTTTGAATTTATCTGTCTGATAAATTTTTTAAAAATTTTTTTAAAATTTGAACTTTGCCAGAGTTCAAATGAATGGCATGGGTGATGGAGTGTAACCCTGGGAGTGGGATCCTGTTTGAAAGGCTGGAGTTACTGAGTTTGTTGAGTTAAAACCACTGTGAGATAAGCTCCTCAGCCTCTTGATGTCTGGATTGCACACAACGTACAAGGATGTCACAGAAATGGATTTTTCTGAAGCACTTAGATTTCCCTTTGAAGGGCTCTTTCTCAATGCAGATTTTCACTCTCCAGGCCCAAACTGCAGAACCCAGATAATGCTACTGAAGTCCACTGGGGCAGGCCATTGCTTTGGTGGCAATGAGAGGCTGCCACCGTTCCAGGAATGGCTACGGAGTGGAGATGTCCTGGAGCACTAGAGGGTACAAACTGGCTGCTGCTGCAGTAACAGGTGAATACATGCCCAAACCAGGAACTTGTAAGCACATCACAGCCTTGAAGCACAAGTTAAAGCCACAAAATACCAAAAAAATGAAAGTCTAGCCCAGCTGTGAACACACTCTCTGTGTGTTCACATTTAGACTGAAAGTGGGATGTGAGAGATGGGGTTTACTGTGGTAAGGGGGACTTCCCAATTGTTTTCTGGGCATTTTGGAAAAGTTCACACTGTTAGACCTGTAGCTGACTCTATTTATCTGACTTTCTAAAGTCTGCCTGCTGTAGATCTGGTCAAAAACTGAGCACTGGAAGTAAACTATGCAACTACTTGAAATCTTTTTTTCCTTGCAAGTTACTTGTAAACCTGTCTTTATTTCCACAGATGTATTTTCCATTCAAGGTATTCATGAAGCAACTCCTGCCAAAAAATCTCAGGGTAGGGTCTGTTTTCCAGAACAATTATTTTAGCTGTTTACTCTTTTTACTTTTGAAGTATGAATGATTCCCTAAATGGTGAGGTATTACTTCTGCTTCTCATCCCAGAGGATTGTAATTTTTTTTTTTTTTATCCAAAGAGTAAGAAACTATAAAAAGAAAGACACAACGTACAATATATGACCCCTTTTGCAGTATGAACACGGATGACATTTCATCCAGTGCACATCCCTTAAACACCCATTTGTACAGGATGTAACACCCCTGCAAGAAAACATAAAAATGTAAATCTAATAAAACTATGGAGCCATTTAGCATCAGCCCCAATCTTTGCTCTGCAATATTCATTTAGGGCTCTAACAGACCAAGCAGTGTCAATATGTCTGAGTTTCAGCTGTCCACAGGGGTGTTCCTGGTTACTGCTGCTATGCTGGGAGTGGTGGAATGATGTTGTCTCAGTCACCTCCATTCAAAGTCTGGGACCTTGGCTTAAATCACCAATGGAACAGGGTTGTGTTGAGATATCAGATCGTCAGCTGCAGCAGCTGAGGTACATAGCTGAACAGATTTAATGGGCCTTTTGCTGCTGAAAAGAACTGTCCTGTATGGCTCCCTCCTCCCTTCTTCCCCCTGCAAATCTCTGTGGAAGGGTTGGAGGCGAGTCAGGGGGGCAATAGCATAAACAGGTATGGGCAAATCAGCCAGAGTGCTTCCAACGAAGCCATACTTCTAATTCATAAACCTGTGTTTCCTGAAGTAAAAGAAAATAGGTGATGGGATCTCGTTGGATTGTTTTGTTTCTATCCCCAATGTATTTTTCAGATCCTAGCTATCTCAGGATGTACTCTGCTATACCTCACCAGGAGACTGCTCTCTGCCTGGTTTCTTATCAATGACAGGTGTTTAATAGAGGAAGGTGAAAGTTTCACTTGGAAACCACAAATAGAGATGTCTGGGGAGAAAAAATGCATCATTCAGATTAAATAATGTCAAAGTTTTATCTTTTAATAGGTAAATTAATATTTTTTAAATTAAATTATTTTCATTCCAGTTTTATTTATTTTCTTAGCACTTGACTGGCTGGCATAAATCAGGTAAGGCCTCACAGTCTTGTGTCTTTTTTCTATTTCAGCACCATTTCCTTTTTGTATCTCTCTCTGCACTGTTTGAGGTTTTGTTGGTCTTCCTAGAAGTCAGAATGGGAAAACAGACTCCTTGGAAGCACACAGAACAAGAGAATTTTTGTAAGGGAGAAAGTGGATTGATGGGAGATACTTCTTGCTGTTAAAAAGCAGTCATAGGTGCCACTTACAGAGAGCTGGTGTCTAATTTCTTTAATGCAAGCTACCACTTGTAGTCTGGTCAGCAATTGTGCCACGGCCTGTAGGGAACTGAAAAGTTCCAATATTTATTTTTATCCTGCTATTGGCTTATGGAATTTGAAGGTACCTTTTTTAGCTTGCATAACTGTAAATATTGTTACTGGACCTCCCGACCTCTTTTCTATGTTTGCTCGCCCCAATATTTGACCTTCTAACCTGCCCCAGGAGATGGCAAATTCCACAGGCTGATGACATGCTGGATGTGGGAGTCCTGTTACAGACACTTTCAATTTTGCTGATTGAGCTCCTGTTCATGCTTCAGAATAAACAAAAAACATTGGGGACTGATCAGTTCTCCTTAGAGCCTTCTCAAATCTTGATTGCCTTTTCCTGCTGCCTCCTAACATGAGGACAAAGGTCTCTTGTTTTAATTTCAGTTACCTGCCAGCCTGTCCATGTTGTGTAAGAAATGCTAGGAGGTACTGGCAACTATTTCAGACACAGGACCCTCAGTCTATAAATAAAAATTCCTATTTCTGTATTATAGTCAACTTTCATGACTGCTCCTGCTACTCCATCCAGGAGCTCTTTGAGGAGGAGTGAGTCAGGCGTTACAGTGTGCAGTGCACATTCCCTGAGGTCTTCGTAAACCCACAGCTGGAAACTTCCAAGAAGATACCTGCTCTGCATTCACTGCTCAGAGCAGGGACTCAAATGAGGATTTTAAATGTACTTTCCACTGGAAACCACTTTTTTTTCCTCTGCCACTGACCGCTCCTCCCCTTGCTTCACACTTGTCAAGTCACATCATTTACAGGACTCTGCTTGTCTCAGCTATTGTCCTGAATCCTGATTCAGGATTCTGCCAACTACACCAATTTGTCATGAACAAATGATTTGGGATTTAGATCACTTCAAGAATCATCATCAAAGATATTTGTGAAAGTGAAATGTTTGATGGCAAGCTTCAGTCAGTTATTATACAGCACAATCACTTGAACAATGATTTGAAACTACAAGGAGCAAGTAAAAGTTACCAAGAAAAAACAAGAGTTACCGAGAAAAAATCAAAGTTACCAGGGCACAAATCAAAGTTACCACACCACAGGGTTATGTGCAGCATCAATCACTTACCAGAGATCTGTGGCTGCTGAAAGGTCTCTGCTTTGAGAAGCAGCCTTGAGGGTTGTCACCGTGCAAGGGGAAATCACTGCCCTGCAGTCAGGCTGCTTAGCCAGGAGAGCTCAAAGAAAGCTCACTCAGGCCTTTATTTATAGAATAAAGTGGTTGGCTTGCAGTCAAATTGCACGTGATAGTAAAGGTATGCATGAGACTCCTTGTGCCCCCCACTTACTTTGTTCCTTGATAAATGAGTCTTGGAAAAGCCGCTCACTATTCATGTGTCAATCGCATCACTGGTGTTCCAAGCTCATGCCTCGATGCTCACTGGGTCAACTCTGCTTCTTTGTGGATTTTCAGAAAGCAGATTGATACAGAGGAGTTCTTGGTCCATTTGCAGCTTATGCTTTTACATCCTTTGGAGTCTGAACCAAACTGGATTCATTTGGTTAAGGGGTTTTATTTATTACAATAGTGGGTAACACTCCCTCTCCTGAAACTGTGTATTTCCTGATCATGAGCATGCCAGAGTCTGTGTGCATTCACCTGTGTTTTGTGCTGCCTGCTGACTTCCCCATGAGGTGTCACAAAGGAAACCCCAGCAGCACAGTTATTCTTGGGGCAGTTGTGTAGTGGTGCACACTCTACACCTCCCTGCTCTGGAAACAGACACGATGTTCTTCTCAGTCTTGCAACTCAAGGAACCTTTGGCCTTCTGGACTTACTTACTTGAGTATTGTAAAGGCCAAAGATGCTGGTGATCACTTTTGGCTCTTCACTTAACTTCAAGGTGGGTTGAAAGAGAAAACTCTAAACCAAAAATTTTGCAGTAGTATATAAGATTTTTAATCAGTGAAGCTGATTTTTTTTCTTTTTTTTCTGGACTTTAAATTCATGATAGACCTGAAACTTTCTATTGAGTGGAGTGATTTAATATACAGGGAATTAATTTGACTTTTTATTTAGCATAATTTTCTTGTCGTCTCTTTACCATCAGTTCCTGGCTTAATGATGCCTATATTTTTTCCCTTATTGTCTAGGAAAGACTAACATTTATCTGTCCCTTAATAAAGTTTTAATAAAGTAAGTTTTCACTAACTGTCATAGTTACCTGTGCATCTTCCTCACTAATTACGTCTCCTATTGAGCACAGCTACTCCCAGGTCTTCAAAAGCTGCTCTGCACCTAGTATCTCACTGGAGATACATTCTGCACTTCTGGGGAGTCTCAGTCCTTCTTTCTAGTTAAGGAACATTGTCCTGATTATTTCCAGGGCACAATTACCATTTTAATTTCTTTGACATGGGCCGAAGAAACAAAACTTGTGACCCCAGAGGGACTTGCCCACTGCCAAGTCTAAGGATGATTAAGACCATTTCAGACAGAAAAATCAACCGCAAATTTGGACCCTTATGCCAGCTACTCAGGGCTGGAAGCTGTGCCCTAGGCAATAACTCATATTCTTCCCTTCACACTTGTCTGAAGTGCAGATCTGGACTTGAACTTCTAAGGTTTGATGGGTTTTTGTGATCTGGGCTTTTGATTCCATTTCGTCTCTTTTTTCCAACCCTTGGGTAGTTGCCCTTTCTGAGAATGCACGCTGCACACAAGAAACACCCTTCTTAAAAAACCAAACACTCAGAATAGGAACACAGAGAACTGAAAGAGCTTCACCAAGAAGTTTTGTTTCTCTGTAAAGCATACATAGGAATCCTTGGCCTCTTCACTCCCTCAGAATTTGCTGTATTTATTTCTTTTTCTCCTCTCCAGATTGAGAGTACTTTCTGCCAAACAGAGAAAGGCTTTGAGAGATGAGGGACAGATCAGACTTATGCAGCTTGTAGAGTATGTGCTGCCTCCTTCTGAGGGCTGAAGGCTAATCTCTTCCTCCGCTGCCCTTCCTTCCCCCAAAAGCATCTCTTTTTAGTAATATACCTCTTCTAACCCTTATTTTTTTTTGAAAAAGGCTCGTAACTGCTCTTGGCAGAACACAGCAGACATCCTGCCGCTGGTTTTTCTTCAAAGGGGAGCAGAGGAAAAAAGCAGAACTTAGTTTTCAAAGGAAATTTGCTGCCAAAGCTGAGAAGCAAATGATAGGAGCGGTGGAAGTTTCCCCCAAACTGGGGCTCTTCCCTCCCCCTTCCCCCTCTCAGGGTGTTTCCCCGAGCCAGACTCACGTGGGGATTGGTGCTGTCCCTCTCCGAGGCCATCCTCTGCCCGCAGCCTCCGTCCCCCTGAGCGGCCGGAGCGCTCTGTGCTCCCGCAGCCTCCCCGCGCTGGCCCAGGAGGCAGCGCCGAACAGACCTGCTATTCATGTGCCGGCAGCCGCCCGCCTTGGCATCGCCTGGGGGGCGACAGAGGGGGCGGCAGCCAATTCTTCATTGTCCGGGCAGCCCTGGAACAAGCGCCCCTCTTAGACTTTCCATGACACTCGTGTTCCTTGCGTGTCTGTGCCACCTCTGCGAGCCCAGCTGAGCCCCATGAGCTCACTTGGGCAGGGACGTGCTGATGCAGCCAGTGTACCAAGAGGTTCCTGGCATGGGCTGGGAAGCCACAGCAGCCATCCCAATCTCTTCCCTCCCTCCCTCCCCAGCACACAGCAGAATGTACAGATGAAAAACCGAGAGGCGAAGAAACGGAGTCGACAAAGTTGTGCCTGCTAGTTGCTGCTGCTGCTAAGATAGTGTTACATCTCAGAGAAAATTCACACTTTACTCTTTTAACAGTCCCTTCTTCTCCTTTTTCTCCCCAGCCAAAATGCCCTTCCTTTTCCCTCCCCAACATTTTTTTTAGTTGAATTTGATATGTCTGGTCTTAGCTGAAATGAAAACTTGCTTTTCGCTGAAGTTAAAAACAACTGTGAATGACACTGGAATGGAAATGTGTGCAGCCAGAATCAAGTCACAGTGTAGAAAAACATGTTGTTATTATTATTAGGTGGGTTCCTCAGGCAGAAATATCAGCAATTCTCTAGCTTTTAGAGAAAGTGCTACTTTGTGCGACTTGCAAATCAGGTAGGCATGTTTGGCTTTTGAAGGAGAATTTCTGTAGTTACAGTAGCATAGAAAATTTATGGTAAGGAATATATTCTGTTTAAACAGTTCAGCCAAATGCATGTTCTAATACTCCAGCCTGCCTAAAAGTGCTGACAAGTCTGTCAGTAGATGATCCTGTTGCATTGATGCTTCCCAGCAAAAGGCCTCATTTTGCAGTGAAAATACTAGTGCTTAGTACTGCAAGTTCATTTCAAAGTGCTGATGAATGTAACCTCTCTGCATTCCTCTTATACAGCTTTTTTTTTTTTTTTTTAAATGTACAGATGTATGAGCTGAAGCAGAGAGATGTGTTTAGGGACTGGGCTAGTGTTACACAGGAAAACAGGGCTAGGATACAGCTCATTTCATCCTTAGGGTTTGGCCTAAGGCTGAAAGCCCATCAGGAACCATTAGGCCGATTCAATAATCAAAAGCCACCACCAAGGTTCCTACTTTTGAATGAAAATTGAGGTTCCTGCTTCTGGTTATCACTGAGGTGATTGTTTGAATTCTGCAGGGAAGTGCAGGTGAGGGGAAAGAGGTTACTCATTGCTGCTCTCCAGCACCTGGTGGCTTTTGTCTTTTTTTTTTCCCCATAGTACAAAGAGCATTTAACCCCAAATGCAGCCATCTGCTGCTGATGTTAACTTGCTGGCCTGATAGAAACCTGTATGTTAACTAAAATTCTCTGTGAGTATACTATTGCATAGATGCTAATATAGATAATTACCTATTTTAATTTACTTTTTTTTTTACTGTAGTCTATAAAAAGATGTTATGGTTAATCAAGTTATAAATATATGTTGTTTATTAATAGATAATTTACCCTGAGTGGGTGCCAACAGTATTCATTAAGGCATTCCTGGGAGTTAAAAGGGCTTCATCTTGTACAGGTCCTTTGTGAACAGGCTTCCAGCAAACAGCCCATCAACGCTGGCCAAAGTTTTTTTGAGTTTCTATATAGCATAAAATCAACTACAAAATATTTTCTAGTGGTCAGACAGGAATGAGGTATCTATGATTTCATTTAGTAGGTAAAAAAATATTACCAGTGCAAAAATTTCAAGCAGGACTGCATGATATATAACAATGTCTCTTTTTGAAACTATTTTTTCTGAATATATATATATAAGTGCCATGCTAGGAGCTTTTTATTTTAACACACTCTCCACAGAGGTATTGCAAAGAGTAGTAATTGTGTACTATGCCCTCAGAGTAACTACAGAAATCAGTCAAAACTTATGGCAAACCCTTTGTCCTTGTAACTCCTTCAATCTAACCAGGTCCTCACTGCCTTCTCGCAGGACAACATGAGAGAGGCTTTCTGCAAAGCATGTTAGTGGTAATGGCTGTGCCAGCCTCCCTGGAAGTGTCAGGAACCAAACACATTAAAATGAGAAAACTCCAAATAATGAAATTACTCTTGGAAGTGGTTTGTCTATGTCATTAATAGCAAAGCTCAGAGCCAAAAAATGTGAGAAGAGAGGGGAGTGGGTTTATTTTAAATTGGGTTATAATAGCTGCCCAAGAAAGGAGTGCCTCAATGAACACAGTTATTTAGATATACTTGTTTCTAAATGTGATTACAAAGAGCCACATTTTCCAAAATATCTTCCTAGTAACTGTTAATTACGATGCAAGAATGCACCATTGTAATGGCCCAAAAACTCAGGCACAGAAAATGCAGCCCAGCTTCTAGAAGGGATTGTGTGAGGTGAGGAGTAGCACTCACCGGTTTCAGACTAAGCAGCCCCTGAACTCCCTTCCTTTGCATAACATAAGAGGAGCGGGACACCTTTGAAACCGGGCTGTTCTCAGGGGTGTTGATTGATTGGAGAGTCTTTCTGGTGCAGCATGCTAGAGTAGAAACGGATGGGATGGGGGAAGAGCAGTGTTCCCTGCAAGGAGGCTGGGGAGTGTCTGGGGCATGACGGAAAACAAGTCCGTGATTTTCCCTGTGAGACCAGCCCACGCCAGCCAAGGGCAGAGGGGAGGCTCTGGGGGCAGCCCCGTTCACTCGGGAGCAGCACACACGGCAGAGCTGCTTATTTCCATCCCCATCCTCTTCCCTCCCTTATGCCAGCCCAAGCGCTTGCGCAGCCACCCAAGAAACCAGACAGAACTTCTTCCAGCTGGAAGGAAAAATAAAGTTGCAGGCTATTTTTCTGGCTGGGATCAGCTCCCTGACCTGGTTCCGCACATAAGTGCGCAAACGCTTCCACTGGCAGCAGGGAGGGCGTCCGGTGGGAAATGGAAAAAGCAGCTGGGAGTGGAGGAGGGTGGGGACGAGCCGGCTCCAGCAGCTGCTGGATGTGTAACCGCAGCGCGGTGCCACCGCTGGGGCTGGCTCTGACAGGACACCTGGAAGAGGAGCTGAGATCTGGGGGCTCCAGCTCCATCCAGTAGAGACAGCTGGCAGCAGAAAGCAGCCGTGCTCGGGAAGGCTGAGCTCTCTGCAGAAACTGCTCTCCCCTCCGCTCTCGGATTTGTCGCGGCACTTCAGGGAGTATCCAAGATGGCAACAGCTTCAGGAGGACAACTGCCCTTCTGACAGGGCGACTTCACTTCTTAACTCTTCACAGACCCTCATCTTGTGTGACAAAACTGGGTTGGGTTTGGTTTTGGGACACTCTTTCTCCACCCTGTAATTCTGGGTGACCTCTGCTCTATCTCAGGAAACAAGAGTGCTGCTGATCTACTGTGGGTGCATTCACCTGACTCCCTGGGAAGATAAGAACACAGCCTGACCTGTTTAGCCTTACAGAATGAAAACCAAGAGGGATCCTGATGCCAGTTACTGAACTGGAAAACTCCAGAGAGATGGAAATGCAGCAATAGCGCAGGAACTAATTAATAAACTGGCCAAGAAAAAATGCTGGGTTAGAAAGTAGAGGAAGGTTCTTGGCTGCCTAAGTGCTCATGTTCTGAAGAAACCAGCCAGTGAGAGTGACAAGGACAAACAAGTGAGCCAGACTGGGGATTGAGTTTGCTGAGTTTGCCACAGGGATTACCTGCTGCAGCTGCCTGTGACAGCCAGGGAGTGCCCCTGCCAACCATTCGTGTCCCAGGTCCTCTTTCCTGTGTTTCAGGGGTGGGAGAGCAAAGCTCAGCAGTAGTGCATGCTACTGTAGAAGTGAAGGCAAGTGGCTAGGTAAACAAAGGCCCATTTTCTGTGGTTTCTTTAGGAATATTAGTCCTTTTAATTACTGGTAGGATTACAGCTCCTAGTTGGCCAGACTAGCTTCACCTGTTATAGGAGAGAGCCTCAGAGAACAGCCCAGTGTTTAGAAGAGTAATAACCTCAAGGAAAACTCTGGAGACAAGGAGCACACACGTGCAAGAAGTACTTTTAAAATTCTCCCAGAGGGTGAAAAATGAACACGTACATCTCCAATGAACCATTACATTTTATGAAAGCAAGGCTAGAAAGGATATTAAAGAGTCACCCATTCCTCCTCCAGCTCCAAGAGCACAGCAGGTCAGGGGTATCTGCCCCGTTAACACAGATGTTGATCCAGCCTGCTTTGAAAGTGCTCCAGACATGTTGATTTCCAAGGCAACCTATCCCAGTGCTTCAGTAACACCAGTCTAAAAATTACAAGTGAGTGGTTTTGCTGATACTTAATAATTAAAAAAAAAGGTCCCTGCTGCAATTTTAGCCTGTTATTCTTATCCTCTCCACCTGGGAGAGAAGAGATTATTTCCTTCCTCTTTGCTACAGTTGTTTACATTTTTGAGGACTGTTATCATGTCTCTGTTCAGTCTTCTCTGTATTTAAGAAAAGAGAAATTCTTTTGCTGTCTCCTCATAGGTTCTATTTCATAGGTCTCTGAGTGCTGTTGTTGCTATCTGAACTCTTTCCTGTTAAATTATCAGAGTTTTGGACTGTTGGGAGTCTGCATTAACACAGGTGAAAATGGTCACAGGGGTGCAAGTGGGAGAAATAATAGAGGAATAATCTTCTGTGTATTTGGATTGATAATGGGAGTCGGGCAGAGACTGTAATTTTTGTGGGGTCTGACTGAGTAGTAGTTTTCTGTTTGTCCTTGAGAGAAAATCACTATTTTCCTTCAGAAGGCCAGGACAGATTCTAGACAAGAAAAATTCTTTTAGCACTCTTCAACTTTTTAAAATGTTGTGGTAAAGCATAGTGAGAGTGAGAATAAAGGTGGATCAGGTTGTAAGGAGACCAAGGTCACCTCCTGAAGCTCAGGTAACTGACTATTGATGATTCCCAGAAATCCTAGCAGCCCAGACTTGCTTTGTCTGACAAAAGAAGGATGTGTCCCATTTGGAGAAGAGTTTCTTAGGCCTCAGTGTTTTTTGCTGGTTGCTAGACTATTAGATTTTTTTCTCCCTTAGTCAAAAATCTGCACCTGGAATGTAGATTAAGAATATTAATTAACCCTGGCAGAATATATCACTCCAGAAACAGGAAGTTTAGTTTGACTACAGCCTGACTGGCAGTTTCTTGAGCCCTTTGAGAGCTTGAGTGGACAAATAACTCCCATGTCAACTCTTATCTTCAACACGGGAAGGTGTGAGAGGTTAGAAAAGGGTTATGTGCATTCCAGCACACACCCCTTCTTTTTAGCAGCTCAGCCACAGCCTACAGAAATTACAGGTTGCTTCATGCTCTCTTTTTGTCTCCTTAACTTGAGACAGACTGATACTTGAAACTCTTTCAACACCAGTGGGTCGGGAGGCACACACGTGTGTCCCCCTCCACACAGCCCCCGTTTCACGATCACTGTTAACATTCATGATCTTTTAGTGAGCCATACTACAGACTTCTGAGTTCTCAACTGATTACCAAAACATTTTCCATTTTACTGCTAAGCCTAAAACTTGCTGACACCTAAACTTCCTCGTGGATATTTCTACTGAGTTCAGTGCTCACGGCCTTGGTCCATATCTGAGTTTGGCCTCAGCAGCGTTTCCCAGCCTCGCTGTGCCTGGCAGCTTTGAAAGCCATTTTCCAGGGTGAATCTCGCACTCATCTAATTAAGAGTCCCTCTCATAAGCTCTTTTAACTTTTTTTCTGAAAGTCTCTGAATCTGGCCCTTGGGAACTGGGCAAAATACAATTTCCTCTCTTCTCCCTTTTTGCTTGAGCAAAGTCCTCCCTGACTCTGACCCTGGCAGCAGATCTTGCCAGGAGAGCATTTTGCATGCTGTGAACAAATGCTGCCTAGCTTCCTGTGTGGCATTTCACCTGTATGACATTTAACCAAGGACCTAGAATTTGAAGTTGGAACAGAACTGGGGTGCTCACACAGGCTAATTCCTATTATTCAGATCTGATGTGCTTCAGCTGGAGTTGAAAGCATTTTGAAAGCAGGAAGGGAATAAATCCTCTACAGTGAACAACTCCCAGATTCCTTCTCTTGCACTCTCCTTCCTTCCAGGGCTCACCCCCATCTCTCCACCTACAGCCAGAGACAGCTGACCCAGCAGTCAACCGAGGGGTAAATCTGGAAATGGTGTGTTAATGGCATTCCCTTCTGCCACCTTTGTTTATTCCGGTCCTGAAGCCACACATTAAATATAAAAGAAGCCCTCAGCCTTGCTTACTCTCTCCCTTCCCCCATCTCTGCCCTCCTGACAAAGTTTCCAAATAAACCTTGAAAGCCACTATCAGTTGTAAAACGTCTAATCAATGAAAGACACTGGAGTCAGTAATATGAAACCTTTGCCTCAAGATCTCCGAGTTTCTTACTGAACTTCAGTCTTTAAGGTCAGGCATTCTTGCTGCTGCTTGGCTCCATGTGCATTGAATGCAACGTCAAACAAGGGGCAGCCCTGAGCAGGTTATTCCTCTGTTGACAAAGCAAGCAGCTCACTGACTACTGGCAAAGTAGACTTTAAAAGGGCATCCTCACCTAAAGGGACAAGGAGAAAAATAGGGAGAGATTTTGTACAGCAGGACTTGCAGCATCCTTTTCAGAGGCCTTCCTTCTCCCCAGAGTATTGATGAGCTGCAGACAATCTAAGCAGCAGTGACTGCAAGGCACTGAAAACACAATTTGCAAATAAGTGTTTTAAAAGAAAAGCACGTGGAGGATAAATAAAGCCAGTACATCCTACAAAGCCCCCTTAAATCCACAAAAAGTCCCCTTGACTACAGTTAGCTTTACAGCAGCCCTGAAGGGAGACAGGAGGAGATTCCATCAGTATTTCAAAGAGGAGGGAGGAGGGAAGTTATTTAACAAGGTAAAAACATAAGAACAGTGGGTGAAATAAAACCAGCAGCACCTGACAATGACAAACATAAAATTTACTAATGTTTTGGCATCATGTCTCCAGGAAGAGGAAGACCCATGTTTTCACAATGGTTCTAATTTGCTGTGATTTAGCTCTGAGAAGAGTACAGCAATCAGGCAACATAGGTGGTGGAAAGTGGGATTAGGAAATTCAATGCAGTTATTGGATTTGTGTCTTGGATGTACTTTTGGGTTTTTCCTATGGGGTTCTGAGGGCAAACAGAATTTTTCAGGCTCAAAAGTGGTTTCTGTACAGACATTTATGCACACATTTTTCCTCCCTGCTAGGGTCTCCCTACAACAAATGGGGACTGAGAGGTTTTAAATTCTGATGTCTTCAAACAATTTTGTCAACAATTGCTGGGGTTTGTTTACATTTTAAAGACAGTCTGTTTAGTTAAATTGCCAAGTGTTACAAGTTACAAGTGTTGTGGTTATGGCAATGCCTCAGATCAGGATCAGAAATACAAAGTGCAATAATGTATATTATGCAGAAGGTTATGTTACTGAGGACAACCCACCCTGCAGTCACTGGAAAGACTTTCTCTGCCTTTCAATGGCTGAAGATGAAACACATACTGATACAATAACTACATGCAAAAAATATTTTTATTTGCTGTCAAACTCCATTTTTGGTGCTGCAAATTGCAAATCAAATACTTGTGCTTTGTCTGGTTTGAAGGGTATTTTTCATTACTTGGTGCAGACACAAGTGCTACTAAAGCCTTTCTGCTGTACTTTGTCACTTCCTCAGCATTTGTAATATTTGTGAGAAACTATTTTAAAGATATTTTGCAGCAAATTTTCCCAGTGGAATGGAAGAATTTCAGGCCTGACTGTGAAAATCACTGGTCTGTACAGTTTTGATCCTGAATCAGACACAAGTATTTCACTGGGGTGGTTCCAAAGGCTTTGCTGGAATCCCTCTGATTTACACCCATATGAGATCAGCATTAGGCCCCAGTGTTTTCATTTTTCATTTGTTATTCTTGGCCCTAGTGTCCTTTACCACTGTTGAATACAATGTTCCTAAAACACCAGATGTGCTTGTGAGATGAGGGAATGTGGCAAAAAAAAATAGATTGCAGCAATTCACTAAACAACACATGATCTTCTTTTGCCCTGTGGTCTGAATTCTGGGCTTTTACACCAGTATAACTGCATTTATTTCTACCAGACTGTTTCTGATTACCATTGGGAAATGAAGTTGTAAAATCCTTCCTGGCCTAAGTACTTAACAGGATCATTGCATCGTGCTCAGTATATTAGCTTGTACAATGGCTGATGCTTAGTATTATTTTGTAAAAATTCTGGATTTCAAATCACTCCTATAATATTTCAATCACTATATTACCGGCTGGTTTCAAAGCATTATGGGGTTTAGTGCTCTTTCATTACTTGCTTAGGGCTCATATTAGGTGCTTGGAGATCTTAAGTAATACAGTTATTACACACAGCTCAGTTACCAGTTATCACACATTTATACCAGTTAAAACCGGTGGGAGATCCAAGTCTGGCCCAGCATCCAGATTCCTTTGATGTGGTAGGAAGAACAGGTTCAAATCTGCAGCATGCTGGCCACTCCAGTCTTAGACAGCAAAGCATTAAACAAAGTGCTGAGTTTTAGCTGAATGAGTAATGTGACCAAACAACCCATCTGCTCCTCAGCCTGCACAGCCGAGCCCTGGGAGCACGAGGAAGCTGGGGCTGCCTGGATCACCTGCATTATTTTGTGCTTGAGTATGAGACTTGGCTGCTACAGCCAACTACTCACAAAGTCGTCTGCTTCCAAGGTCTGAGCCATCCTCACTGCTTATGGAAGTTACAGAGAATTGTTTTCTCACGCAGGCAGCAACAGTAAATTTCGTACGTTAGAGTAATGTTTTGTTCTCACTTATACTGCAATATATTTGGAGCAGGGCACTTGAAGTCAGAAATTCACCTCAAATGAATGCTGGTAGAAAGGATGCCAGCATCTTCTGCAGTGAGTCTCCTGCTGCTGCACCCACTAAATCACACTGAAATCTAGCAATGGGAGCAAGATCAAACCTTTCCCTGTGTGTGCATGAATAAAAGTATTGGTGTGTCTAAGTGTGTCCATCCTAGCTGAGCCATGAAGCACGGGCTGCCAAGGCAGAAGAGAGGAGGAAAAGGTGCTATGCTTCACACCAACCTTGATTGCCAGGGATCCATAACTGACTCATCCTCTGGCAGAAAGCAGAACCCTTGTGGCAGACAACAACTGGTGGGATTACATCTGCACAGTCATCCATTATGTCTGTTTCTATGGGCACAAGTTCTTCTTACAAGGTACTCAAAATGCAGACAGGGTCAGTCCTTTTTCTCCAAAAAAATATTAGAAAATAGTGTTGGCAGCATTTTCCCCTGCTTTAAGCTCAGAAGTAAAATCAGGGATTTAGCTAATTGTGTCAGTTGAAATTCTGCATCACTTTCTTTGTAAATCTCTTTGTTTACCTCTGTCCAAAACTTATGAAGAACATTATATTCAGTACTTTATGCTTAGATCCCTTGTGTAATACTTGCTCTCTGCCTAAAACACTGTCTCTCCTCCCAGGGGTGGCTGAATTGCAATGATGAGTGAAGTGCTCTCTGTGGCTACAGTAAATAATCAGGTGGTGAACAACATGAGGTGCTTGGAGATCTTTGACCTGAGGATACAGTATAAAGTCAGCTGCTCCTTGGCAGGAGTATGTGGGGGCGCTGGATGATGGGTAAAGTGAGAAGTCCAGGTGTGTTGACAATCTAACAACATAAGCTGAAGATTTCCAGTGACTCACCCTTTCTCCTCTTTTCATATTCAATTTTGTAGGGTCACAAAAGAAATTACATTACTACATACCGTTACATAAGTTAAAGGTGTCGAAGTCATTAAAAAAGTAAAGTAATTTCTGTGGACTGAAAAATACTTCCTATTTTCACTGTTTTACCCAGTGCATTTCACCTGTGATCTGAGGGGTTAGTTCAAGGAATAAGACATCATATCATATCTATGTTCGTGCTTTTAAAATCCTACTGCTGTGATAGTTTTGTGACACAGATTTTTTTGACAGATGACCAAATACCTCTCCTCCAGAAGTGCTAAGGGCTTGATCAAAACAGACTGAAATTAATGGAAACAATTACTGTAAGATAGCCCCAGAACTTTGCTTGTGCAATTTCAATGTCTGTTCTTTATGCTGTATATCCTCCATTCCAGCAGGTTAATTATGTATCAGTATTCAGTATTCCTTTATGAAGTGATGGGGATGCTCCTCAAAGTAGTAAGCAAAGGCAAAACAAATATATGTTATTTTTCAGTCCACCATACCATGCTCAGTTCTAAGTGAATTTCATGCCTGGAAAAGTGTCAGGTTGATGGCCCAGGCACAGGCGTTCTTCTTTCATCTGCAAACACTTACTCTAGCAGCAGAACAAAAGCCTTCTCCACACTGATCCCTGACAGCACATCTTCAAACTGCAGAGACTTCAAATGGCAGGCCCTTTAAGTCCTTGATCTGTCTGGCAGCCTCTGCAACAAAGGGGCAAATCTGTGATGGGGCTTTTTATGGCACACATCTCTAGCAGAAACTTGACTGGGAGTCTCAAATTGTCTCAGAGATCAGTGCTGCCTAATATTATTATGCACTGCTGCTCTAAAAATAGTTCTGATTAGATTATGATAGATAAAACCCCACAGAAATGGCTTAGAATGCTAACAGTTTATTTTGGAATAAACAGAATTTTTTCCTAGTGAAATCTATCATTATGCTAGAAAAAAAATTCCTCCCACAGGATTTTTTTTTTTCTGTGCCCATTAACTAATATGAAGAGTGGTTTAGTTTGTTATAATTTTTACCAAAAAAACCCCCATGAAGTGGAAGCCAAGACACAGGATAACAAAAGCATTTCTCACAAACTTCTCCAATCTTGTGTAAATGCTGACCAGGCTACTCAATTATACCAGGCATCTGTGGCTGCCCATCATGTAGGAGTTACAAGATTACCTTGATCTAAGGCAAAAGAGAATCACTGTCTTTCCCAGTGTATAATCCATAGCAAATTGAAAGCATACTGGGGATTATGAGCTAGCATGAAAATGCAACCATCTTGCTTTTGGATGCCTGAAACGGGATTCCAAAATCAACAATTTATGAGTAACTAACTTCATCCTGACTCACTTGGGGTTTTTTTCTTCTCATTATAGTAGAATTATTGTTTGAAGAGTAGTTCTTCTAAAAGTGGTATAGAAAGGAATTTTTCCTGTCAGACAGCACCTGGCAGTCAGAATGAAAACAGCATCCTAGGAAACTGGTATTTTATCCAGGTCACCTGCAGGCAGAGGCTCTGAGCCTTCACTGCCTGTTCCCTGGTTTGGAACATCACCACCAGATGCTTTCCCTCGCCACTCAGGGCTGCTGGCAGTGTGCATCCCTCAGTCAGGAAGGTGAAAATGGGGGGAAGAAAGCGGAATAGCTTTACAAGCAGCTTGGATGGAAAGATGCTGATAGAGGAAAGTTCCTGTTCTTTACCATCACAGGACAGTCTTGCCTCCTGCCAGCTTATGATAATGAACACCAAGGGCACTTGCCTGACAGCATCTCAATTTAAGACTTTTTCCCCATCATGAATCAAAGGCAAGGAACAATTCAACCCACCAAATGGGAAAAATCCCTGTCATGCTTCTTCCCAGGCAGACCGAGCCTAGTGGATACCCTAGAGGATGGGCTGCCTTTGTGTTGGACTGTCTCTGTGTCCCTCCCCCTCTGAAGCACTGCATCTCCTCTCCCCATTTGCATCTCTCATCTGGGACCCATGCTCTTGGGCAAATTCCCAACACCTGTGCACTTGTCATTATGGAGCTGGAGCAGCTGCTCCTGCCGGCTTCTGAGAAGGCCAGCACGCCCTGCTTCCAGAGCAGCAGCCAGGGAAAAGGACAGCGTGTCCTTCTGCCGGCCCCGCCCAAACCTTCACCTCTCCACAGCCCCAAAACAGACAGGGGTGGGGACTTGTACCCAGAGAGGGGTGGTGCCACCAGCGGCACTGGGACACGGAGCATCTCTGTCGGCGTGAGCAGCCTGCTGTGTGCTGTCTCACGTGCAGACTAGGGTGTGACAGCAATTAGCTTTTCTTTGGAAGCAATGGGAAAAAAAAAAAGAAAAATTCCACTCACATCACAAGATTTTCTTTTCAGGGTTTTTTTGTCCATGCCTTACTGTATCTGTTTGAGGTGCTCCTGTGTTCTTGCAAAACAGAGATACAAAGGATAATAAAAACAATGAGAAGATGGAACCACAGAAATGTAAGGAAACAACGCAGAGCACAACTGAAAAAACAAATCATGTTTTACACTTACACTTTTACACTTACACTTGTTACACTTACAAATTCCCTCTCAGCTACCAGCTAGCCAGGACTACTTTCAAGGAATAGGCAGAAAGCAATTAAATTAATTGCTACGACCGGCAAGTGCACATCATGTTGTAATTGATAGGTGACTAAAAACTGGCAAACAGCACAAGGACAGCCTAATTTTCCAAGGAAACGATACAGTGGTCAGGCCTTTGATTTTGAAAATGCTTTTTATGAGTTCTCTACCCAGTGAGCTGCATGGATTTACTTCAGAGGGTTACACAAGCCTGAATGCCTTTGAGCTTTGGTCTGTCTGTACCAGAGTTCTGAAAACTTCTGATTGTTTCAAAGATCCATTTTGTTTGAAATGTTTTGTATATTTTAACTTGTTCATACCTCTATAAAATTTCCACTATTTCTTCAGTTCTTTCAGTACAATTTAGGAGCAACTCCACAGAAGTCAGGGGTGCTTGTTGTAAAACCTGCCTCACTGAAACACTGTTTTTTTTTTAAAAAAAAAAAGTTGTTTTTCCAGCAGCATTGGTATTTCCTCCTCCTCCCCAAACCACCTCACCTTTTTCCACTCATTTATTCTTTCGACTATTATTTTAAGTACACCAGTAACAATATTGATGTAAGTTCAGTCCAAAGCATTTAAAATCATGGAAAACCACAGGCAAAAGCTCTGGCTTCTTCTTTGTGCTCGCCGTGGAACTGTTAGCACAAAAGCTGATAGCTGATAATGAGCAACCCTATGGAGAAGGATGCTGGAACACTGAGCTGTTTTTGCAGGCTGATCCAAAGTATAAGGAAGTTAATGAATGGCTTTATACTTCGGGCTCCAAGATGATGGGCTGGTATCAGGTTTTAAGAGGATGGATAATAAGCTAATTGTTCTGAACAGATAACAGCAATTTGCAGCTGGATGGGTATAATAGGGCATTCATTCTAGAATGTTTTTACGTGCAGTAAAGCTTTTTTTTTTTTTTTTTTTTTTTTTTTTTAACAAATTTTTCACAAAGG
>VZRH01000071.1:366916-424023 GCA_013397555.1 Urocynchramus pylzowi | reverse complement strand
TTTTTTTTTTTACTCTTTATAAAGCTATTTACCAAGGAATTTAATACAAGAGAAAATTAATAATTTTGAAAGAGCTGAATTTCTTGACTGGGATATCCTACCTGCACACCTGACAGCAAATTCATCAGCTGATTGAAAGAGTAACTATACTGTAAATGGTTTCAGGATGTACTGTGGAGCTCTGTGTGCTGCCTGCGTTATCTGCAGAATTATCTACAAAGATGAATACAAATTTAATCAGAATGAGGAAAGAACCCTATTTTAATAAGAAGTATCTATGGCCATTGTATTTGTAAAATGTAGAATAACTGAAAAATAAGGTAATTTGATAACCTTATGGAAATAAGAGGCTCGGGTATTTAAGTCATTTCTGAAGCCAAAACGGCAAGCCTGAGCCCTGGCACAGGCTGCACCCTGAGCTCCCCTGCAGGCAGCCAAAAGGGGATCTCCAGCTGCTAGCCCAAGAGTCCAAGATAACAATCTCTTGGAAATGTTTGTGCCAAGAAGTGTGGCTCCATTACTGCTCTCCCACTAATGCAAAGGATAATAGAATCAGAAAGATGCAGGTCTGGAAGGGGCCTCAGTAAGTCCTTTAATTGGTTTCCTGCCCAAAGGCAGAATGAGCTGTACTTATGCTATTTCTGGTAAATGTGAGTCTAACCTGTTCTCAAAGGTCTCCTCTGATGGAGGCTTTGCAGGCTCGGAGCAGAGGGCAGGTGGTGATGATACCCAAGGTGGGAAGGCAGGATGGAAAGGCAGACAGAGGTGGAGAACCAGTTAACCAGGAGGAGCTGGGTGCAAGAGCAAGGGAATGTGATAAAAAGAAGCAAAAAAGGGGAAAAATCTCAGCTATAACATCTATACAAAAAATCTAAAGAATGTGGAGCATAGGACACAAAAGCCAGAGCAAGGTTGTTTGTCAGGAATTAATTGAGGAAACCTGGATTTCATACGAGAGGGAGTTAGGTAAGAGGAGGAGGACTTGTGCAGCAGGAAAAGTGGACTAGTGCTGGAATCCTCACACATTTTATTAATTGATTTTTAAAATAAAGATTATTCTTCTTGTTACATAACCAATGATCCTATGAACATTCATGCAATTGTTACCTTGAATTCTCTGCAGACACCCAGAGCACACTTCCTGAATTGCTGTGATCCAGAGGTGATTGCAGTGTCTGCTATATCCATGAATAAGAGTCTCATTGTCAGCACTGAAGTGTTTCCATATAAAGGTGAGAGCACATTATAGTCAAGTGTGAAAGCCTAGCTAGAGACATAAAGTTCTTTTCTGAACATCTGTCAAATAATGCCGCTGCTGAGAAGCTGCTAGACCATCAGGGAGAACTTCTTTCTAAGATAAAACATTTGATAGATACATTTTCACAAGAAATTCACATCTGAAAACAGTAGACCAGAACCAGATGAGGAGAGGAATGTAGAGAAAGGAGGAGAAAATGGAGGCTGAGCACTTCACTTGGTATAAATTAGCTTGCTGTCTGTACTAGATGACTTGACATTCTCTGTGACAGGCTGGAGACAAGTTGCAGAGGGCCATCCTCAGGACCTTGTTTAGGTGCTGAATACCTCTACAGTTCTAATGTGGTTCAGCCAGCACATTTAGGAGAGGAGAACAGGTGTCATTCCACAGCAGAGGTTACACAGGGTGTCCCGTCAGGCTGTGGTGAAGATCCCTTTTGGTCTTTAAGGCCATGTATCCCAGAAGTGTCCACAACCAGTGGGTGACCCCATTCTCAGCCTATACCTGAAATGGAAATTGAAATTTCCTCAGAAGAGCAAGTGCCTCTTCAGACACTTGCATCCCACCTAAGCAGCACATAGGTGGCTCTGAAGAGCCATATGGCCTTTGTTAGCACAGGAGGCAGATGGAATCGGGAAGAGATTAAAGCTCCATAGAAAGAATTGAAGTTACAGCACACAGTATGTGGCTATTCATTATCACCAGACACATTGTCTTAATGCTGATTGCATACAGGGCTGAAAATCTCTACCAGGTAGGATAAATTAAACAGGTTTTACTTAGTAATACGCTTTTCAAACCCATGTCAGCAGAAACAGAAGCTACATTTACATTTTAGAGAAACCTTCTCTAAGTCCCTTGTCTTAAAGGGACTGCAGCATTAACTGTGCAGAACTGAGATGCATTAGAGGCACCCCAGATGAGACAGCAGAGACAGAAGCTTGATAATTATGCTTATCTTACTTCCAAGTAAAGGACAGGACCATACTACATCATCAGCTCTAGACCAAATCCCAGATTCCTTCATGGTGTAATGCTTGAGCCTGGAATGACACTGAGGAACCCTGAGTAAGAAAGGAGGCTCTGTAATATCTCTGTGCAGGGCTGGCTGTCTCACACGTAAGGGGCTCCCTATAACAGAGCTGTGCTCTGCATAGACAGGATAATACTGGTGCCTTTGTGCAGGTGAGTTATGCCACAGAAAGTCAACATCTGGCTCAGGTGTCAGGTGTTGAATACATTAAATGAGTGCAGCAGAATTACATGATTGCTCGGGAGAATGTTGCTGAAATAATAAAAAGCTTCAGCAATGAGGCAGGAACTCTAATAACTCTGATGAAAGTCCTGCTTTCCTCCTCCGTGCAACACTGAAATGTCACAGCATGTTGGCCAGCAGGCAGGTACACCACCACGGTTCAAGACCTTCTGTCCCTGCCTTTCCTAGAAAGTTTTAAATTAACCAGCTGAAAAGTGTAATGCTGGATTCTCCTGGCATGAAAACAGAGTAAGTGGTCATTCTGGCCACCACAAACAAGGGGGTACCTGTTTGCAGAGCAGCCAGGGCAAACCTGCAGTCCCTGCTGGTGGAACCCTGCCTGGATTCCACCCACATGACTTCACTTGTGAGACTACTAATGGTTGCATGTATTGCTCCGAGGCCAAGTTTGAGGCAAGAGATTCCTTCTGTGTCTCCAGTGTTATTTTGGTATATTTTATTTGGCCCAGAATTTGGGAAAACAAAAGGGAGGTTTTCCGTAGGGAGTGGAATGAGGAGGCAGGAAGGGCTACCATATTTCTCCAGACGGAAACTCCTACAGTGTTAGAGTCCAGCACTGCTGCAAGTGTCAACAGATCAAATGTGATACAGAAGGCCCTCTGCCAACTCTTTGCTACTGCAGCAGCAAACTGGGAAGAAAGCAGGAACTGATATCCAGTACCACTGAGCGAGGTCCAGTCTCTGCTGCACAAGGATGGAGCAGGAAGAAATGAGTAAGCACCTTCTCCCTTCGGAGCAGCGTGACACTGGCTTGCCCAGGGCCCCAGCAGCACAGGGCTGACCCAGAGGGGCTCACAGCCAGGCTGTTCATTCAGGCCATCTGCTGGGTCAGCCTTGGTGGCAGCAGTTTCTGTGGTAGGATCCTAATATGTGCAGTTCTTGTCCCAGTTGCTGCCTCCCAAGGAAGACCCCAGAAATTAAGGTGCCTCCAGAGCACCGTACACCAACTGTGCCCCCTCGGTGCCAGTGGGTGTGATCCAGACCAATAGCTGCTGAGGGCAACAGATTGAGCAGTAATTAGCTGCTGTTAGTCATCCTCTTCCCCAGTACGAGTGGGATAGCAGTTGATTATTTCAACACAGTTGGATGTGGGAGGGAAGGTAGGCCTGGAAACGTTTTCCTGACAGCATACTTCTCAGCTCTTTTAAAACACCTCTCATGTTGACACTCAGCACAGCATTTCAAATAAAATGCTATTTCCTCTTGTATAGCAGCAAGGAAAAAATGCTGTCACAGGTTTTATAACAAACATTAGGTAAGCAGCAATCATCCCCATTGTGCAATCTGGGATTCAGGTAGGAAAACAATCCATAGATGGCTAAGAGAGAAGAATTGTGTGTCTCAATAATCTGAATAAGGAGTGAACTACTTGAGGACCACAGAGAAGGGACAGGGTTGAATGGGTTAGTGGGACAATTTCACACAGCTAAGTGTGAAGAACAAAAAGGCATCGTTTTGAGACTGGAAGTAAAAACTGACTGAAGGAAATGTGTGTTATTTGTGTTCAGCTGAGTTCTTGTTTCTCTCTCATGACATCACAAAAATGTGCTGTAGTCTGCCTACAGAAATTGCCTGTCCTTCTGACAGGTCTGATCCAGCATGTAATGTCACTGGTAATGTCTAGTTGTACTATAAAAAACCAAAAAATTTATGAATGGGCTTGTAACCTTTTTTTTTTCCCTACCTGCTGCCTCAGTACTTCATTTTCCTCCTAAATTCACAATGCCACAGAAATCTGAGAGCTGCCTTTCTCCTACTTTGCTCTTGGGCAGACATATCAGAACTTCCTACTCAATTGTACCTCTCTCTGAAGGGCTTTGTGTCGGTCCTCTCAAAATTCTGCACGTACAGAACTCTCTTTGGAGGGAAGCATTTCGTGATCCTGAGCAAGTATAAGGTTCTCAAAATCCACAGAGTAAATCTCTGAGTGGTAACAGAAGATTTGACAAGGAAAGCTGCCATATACAATTTTTGACTTACTTTGGGAGAGATTAATGGGATTCAAACAAAAAGTAGTTAGGATTGTGTTAGGATTCTAGCATTCCTAATATCATGTGTCCAGACTAAGAGTGTTCCCTGCAAAAGTAGAGCCTATGTTGTATACTACAGGTAAATAAATACAGATAAATGCTGTCTATCTGTCTATGATCAGCTTTTTAAAGGCAAGAATATTTCTTTCTTTCCAAGCAAACTTGAAAGAAAAAGGAATCAAGACAGTAAGCTAAACATGCACTCTGAAATTGCTTAGTCCAACATTTAGAGCATGTTGTTGTCAGCTTGCATTTTTAAAACTCTGAACCAGCCAGCTGAGTTAGCTGAGCTGCTAACAAGCAGGTCAGAAACCACACCACAGTGGTTGTTGCTATTCTCCCCTGCACAGAGTTCTCAACAGCATTGATAAAATGATATGAACAGCTTAATATCCTGGCGTAGTGTACAGGTGCTACCAGTTTTACAGGCACTGAAGAGGGTGTATGTCTTGGTTTTGAAACAGGAGGGGTGGATGACCAAGAAAATTCAGGGTGGGTATTTTTTTCTCAAGCAAGTGTTTCCAATGATGCTTTTTACTGACAATGATGAACTCATTACTCTTCAAATCAGGGTGAGGAGTTCTGTTTATAACAGTTTGCATAAGTAATCAGTTTCATGTTCTAATGCATCTCTCATTTTGCATGTTTTAACACAGTAGATTTTGAATGCTCTTCAGGGATTGTCACTGAAACAATGTCAAGTAATACAGTATCAGCTTTGTCTTATTGGGACATTATTCCACATTCAAATATATTCAGACTTGTTCATTTTTCCATTCAACAATTCACCCAAGTAGTTCTAATGTTACTTTCCTGTGTTACATTAACCTTCTCTGGGGTTTAATGCCTTAAATATTTATAGACTGTTCTAATGCCCAAATAATCACATTTCTAGTCCTCAATACCTCCTGCATGGTAATAACACCTACATTTTAACAGAAATTAGGCCTTTTAAATTAATGTAATTAAATTAACAGAAATTAGTCCCTTAAAGGAGATAAATCACAGCATAGTGATTGGCCTTCTTTTTGTAGGTTTTTGTTGGTTTTAATTGACAGTCAGTATGTGATCAGTCACATGGGCTGTTACATATCTGGTAGAGAGGGAGGGGATGCAAAAGATTCAGATCCAAGGAACAATCATAATTTTTCTGATGTGTCTAATAACATCACTGATGTTTGAATTTTGGACAAAGAAACAAACATGCACTACGATTTTTTTAGAGTTTGGAAGAAAGCTCGTGCAGATGCTGAGCACAAAATTTACACAAACTCAGGCATTTGTGTGATTTGTGCGATTTGTGCCTCATGCTATCTTGGGCTGCTGCCAAAAGTTTAAGCTGCTCAGAGACTGTTTGTTTCCCCTGAGATTGAATATTCCCTGTAATGCAAGATGTTTTTAAAAAGTAATTTACTCACTCTGATATTAGAAGCCCTAATGAGTGGATCTATATTTCCTTCTGGGTCTTTTCTGCTGGAAAATCCTGGCAAACCTTGCAGTGAATGTTGTGGAATCTCTGTCACTTGTTTGTGGATCTAATTTTAGGTACTGGTGTTTGATTTGGGGGATTTTTACTACTTTAAGAGAGACCAGAACTATTTGCCTTTCTATGACCAGCATTGTTTTGAACCTGAAGTGATGTACCTGTAAATCACATACTCACCAAGAGCCTGATCCTCCAGGCACTGACTGCTGTGTGCAATGTAAAATGTCAATGGACTGTTCATAGGACTTAAGTGCTGCTTCCCAGCTGTAGTGTTTGCAGATTTGGGTCCCCACAATGCACGGTTGTGTGCCTATCTCCAGCACAGTGGAGAGGCTACTGATGGGGAGGGAGAAGGTGCTGGGAGTCAACAGCTTGTGGTTCAGGTTCCAGGCACCCAGGGAAGTTAAGCACTGCACCCCAAAGAGGATGGAGTGAACGACAGGGAATTACTCTGACTCATCCAAAAGTTTTAATAATTGTCCTTTATACTGGTAGCACTGTAGAAAATCTGTCTACCTTATCTCAGTGTAGCTGCAAGTTTTGCAGCCATGACTGCATCTAAACACACCTGTTTCCTGAGGCTTTGTCCTACCTGCCTAGGGCAGTCGAGGAGTTGTCTGAGCAGAAAGACATTGCCCCTACTATACCTCAGAGTCTGGTTTTCCTGTGACCTAAACCACACCTTCTTGTGTCCCCAGAAGGCAATGTCTTTGCTTTCCAGCTATCAGTGGCAGTTAATAGTTCACGGATGAGAAGGGGAAGTTGTTCTCAGAAAATGAGAATATGAAACAGAAACATCTTAAAAGACTGATGTTTCAGGACTGAAACAGCAGAACCACTGTGTTGGTGTCAGAGGCAGGTAAACTGAGCAAGCTTTTTCTCAGAGAAAGACATTAAAATAGAGGTGTCTTATACACACACACACACACGTAATTGAAATACTTTTGAAAACATTTTGTCATATCTTAAAGGCAGTTGAACTATTGATTTCCATTCTGCTGCACTTGAGGTTACTTGATGAGTTCTTGAGTATCTCCATTATTTTGGAGAGGCTGACATTTTGGGATGGAGCCAGTCATTAATTGTTTGTGACATTAACTATTTGTAACTATTTGGTTGTCCACATTTAGGTTGTTCCACAGGCATGAAAAGGAAACAAAGAGCTTTTCCAGTTATCATATACACTCAGATCAGCTCTGCCTTCTCACCTGGAACCTTAGGACAATCAGCCTCCCAAGATCTCTGAGAAACATGAAGTAGATTCCTTGGAGCGTTTCACTTAAGATCAAGCACAGCAGAAGATCTAGTGCTATCTGCAAGGCAGCTGCAGCTCCCTGATTCTCTTCCCAGTCTTGGACACAGATTTGAGCAACATGAGAGCTGCTGTGACCTGTGTTATCTGGCAGTGGCCCCCAGGAGCTTGTTTACCCTGGATATTTTTTCATCGGATCATAATTACACCACTGAAACAACATGAGTGGGAAAACTTGGCACGTGTGGAGCAGGGGTCGTTCAGGTACAGAACTTTGTCACTTTTAACACCAGTGTGCTTATGTTGTCAGTAAAGCCTTTCACTCCTGACAAACCACTACAGTAGGCCATGCCTCAGCTGTGGGTTGCCAGCATGTGTTAAGTTCCAGCTTTGTGCTCCTGCTCCTGGTCCTGGCAGGCTGCAAGAGGAGCCCAAGGCTGGGAGTGAACAGCTCTGTAATGTGCACAACTTGCCAATCACTCTTCACACTGACTATCTGGCAAGGAGAGAAGTGGTCTGAGGAGGTTACTCCAGGTTTTTATTGCTTCCTTCAGCCAAATGATGACATGTTCCTTTTTCCCTTCAGGAATCCTGCCTTGTCAGGGGCTCCATTCTGCAAGGTGTTGAGCCCCACTGTGAGGGGTGAGTGCTCTCTCTCTCCCCCCAGTGTCAGTGGCCATGGAGAACTCTCACTGTCTTTTGGGAACGTCCAACACATTTCAGAAATGGCAAGCACCTTCCAGTGCTGGATCTGGCAGAAATGGCACCAGAGCAGACTAATGTTTTGCATTTGGACCAGACTGTGCTTTTGAAGGACATGAGGAAGTTCATTATGCTGAATATGAGCCTGCTCCTGCTTTGACTGAAGCGAGTAGTATTTTATTTTTGTGCTTTGATGTAAAGAGGAGCAGGACTGGACCTGCTGTGAGAGTGATTGATTTTCATCAGCTTGTGAGTGGTGAGCAGAAAGCAGGGCAGGTTGACTGCTGCACAGCATCAGTCAGTTACAAACCCAGCATCACCATCTTCTTCACACTTCCCTCCACCCACCTCCATCAAACAGCTCCTCTTCATTAAAGCAGTGCCCCTGCCTCTGTGCTTGCTTTGGAAGTGTTATGACACTGCTGTGAAGCACAGAATTCCCTAAAGCCTCAGAGAGAGAAAAGATAAATGAGGCATCCTGAGCAATTGACTAAAGACACAAAAAAAGGAAGAACATGATGCTGATTTCAGCAAATATATCTGCTTCCACAACACTCACTCGCTGTTTGACTACTCCATAAACTCGTTATATAAGGAAACATTGCAAGAATAGCCAGGAAGATGATGAAGAAAGAAGTGAGCCATGTTTTTCCTCTGCTCCCAGTAGCACGGACGTTGAATTTGGCCACAGCATCTGCCATTATGGCTTGATGCAGTTTGAAATATACATGAGTATGAACAATAACTGAATCTCATCTCTGATAAAATTCACCATTTGAGTTATTTTAAATGTTCTTCTATCATGTTCTTGTTGTTAAAATTTATCTGAATGGATTATGTTTGGAGACTGTACATAGATAAATATGCTAATAACAGCTACAATGATTGATTAGCTACAATCAACAGGGAGCCAGCAGCACAGCCTACAATGAACTCTAGACTAAAAGTGGTTGCTAACATAGTGCAAAGTTGTGCTTTGTTCCTTCAAAAGCACAGGTAACAAACCAGTGATACATTCCTCTGGTTTGCTGGCCCTCTCACTGCTTTGTTTTCACACGCTTGGAATCCATTTGTTAATGTAGCTCAAGAGAATAGTGGAAAAAAGGAAAGAAAAAGAGTTGTGCTTTCTATTCTAGTAGCTAGAATGGGGGTGGATGGGTGGGTGAAAGGGAAATGCATGTTTCAATCTGATGAAGAAGCACATGCTCTGCTCCAATTTTATGGTGCAGGGTTGTTGACATTTTCCCAAGCAATAAATAAGAAATGTCACATAATTCATCATTCCTGGATTTAGTCCTTCTTACACAGTCTGGCTGGCTGTTTCACCAGTCCTTCAGCTACAGCTCAGACTTTGCTCAGGTGTTCTGGCTGTGGTGTGGACCTGTCTTCCTGCAGAACTTACAGACTCTGTAAGCCAGGACAGCATAAAGAGGGATGTTTGGTTTTAAGCCCTGTAAGACTTATAGTTCTTCCTTCTTCCAATTCCCATGGCTCCTGCTTGTGGAGGGAGTACCCAGGTTCAGAGGTTTGGGCAGGACTCACCATCCAATGCCATCTGATGGACCACCTACTACAGAGCCTGAGGACTTAAACTGCCTATAGGTCCTAGAGATGGTTACAATGATTTCATAACCAACCCAACTTCTAGAGCTACTTGCAAGTACAAAACCTCACCTAAAATAAAATAAATGAAACTGACTTGCTAGAGGATAAAACAAAGCAAAACAGAATATCTGGCAAGTAAAACTGTCTCATTTCTCAAGCATGAGGACTTGAAATATTTTATTTCATTTACTTTCAGCTTTAAGAAACAAGAGTGAACACTGTGGCAGAGGCCTAGATTTAAGAAATGTCAAGGAAAAAGAAGAAACTGCTGTAGAAAAACTTGTACTGTCACTGTTGTAATATGGCACTGTAGCTGCAATCTGGTAATGGGCAATAAAACTGAGATGAGGAGTTTGCTTTGTAGAGCACTTAGGTTATGGAATAAAAACACATGCATCAAAATTATGGCATAGCCTCCTGTATTGCATAATGTATTGCATAAGAGAAAATAGAGAATAGCTGCTTCCCATTAAGACTTTGTCACATGGACAGGTCATGGATGCCAACAGTGGATGAAATTTCATGGAGAAAGCAAAACTGAAAAAGAAATTTTGATTCAGTCAACTTCAAAATCACACTTCATTCAAAGTAATTTTCTAAACTATTATTGTTCCAACCAAGATAATTGTAACTATAAAAGGCTTGACAGAAGGATATTTTTATGATGTCAAGTGTAAGCCCTTTGGATTCTATCAAAAGATCGTTTAAGTCTCTTTGCCTGTAATTTCTCAAGTGTAGTCAGGCTCCTTCTTTCTGTGGATTTTTCTTACAGCAAAAGGCAAAAGAAATATTTTTAATTGGTTGAGGAGCTCTGGCACAGAAACTATTTTAATTAATTGTTTCTAAACATAGAATACATATAGAATTTACTTTAGGCTTATTAAATCTTGCTGCAATACTGAAATTTTCCATTTAGCCTAAACAGAGTTTTACAGATTAAAAGAAATAAAACTGAAGGGAAAGCAAGCCCACACTCTTTATTACATTCATCTTTTTTTAGAATGACAAAATTAAATCAACACCCACATAAAATATAATTGCCAATATCATACCATTTCTTTTTTTTCAGAGCCAAGGAAGACAAAAATCCATCATTCCCACCTCCAGGTCAGCTGCTCAGCTCCTTTTTCCTGCCAAGATGATTGCTCTGCCTACCTCTGCCCAGAAGAGGAGCCAGTGAGAGGAGCCGGGTGTTGGGGACCTCGCACTGAGGACCAGCCTCCCTGAATTTCAGAGTGCAGAGGAATGTGCTGGATCAGACACCGGGGAGGTGCCTTTTTACATAATTACCACCATTTTTTAGTCAAAGACCGCTTCGGGCCCCCTGTGGCTATGCTGCAGTCTCTTTTGCAAAGCTTTTGCTTACTTAACTGAGGGAAAATACATTTAAGAAGAATGGGTGAGAGGCACTTGAGTGAGAAGGGGCGGCAGGCGAGGTCTCCTGTGAGCCACACGCGCAGCCTGCGGGGCGGTGGTTCCCAGCTGCAGCCCCTCCACCTCGAGTGGGAGATCTCAGGGATGTGGGCTCAGACCTGGCACTGCCTGCCAAACCTACTGGTGATGATGCAAGTGGAATTCACTGAGCAGCTCAGTGGCCTTACACCGCAAGGAGTGATTTATCACTGCCTTACTTTAGGTACATGCCAGAGGAGTTACGTCAGGCATCGAATGGAGCAAGGTTTGCTATCCACTCCTGCTGGTCCCATCCAAAGGGGTGGTAAAAATGCAGTGGGCACTGGAGGAAGGCAGATCTCTGAAGGCAGCCACAGCAGAGCTGCTGGGGCACACAGGCCAGGGGAGGGAATGGGGCCTGCATGGGCCAGGGGCAGGAATGGGGCCTGCACGGGCCAGGGAGGGAATGGGGCCTGCACAGGCCAGGGGCGGGAATGGGGCCTGCACAGGCCAGGGAAGGAATGGGGCCTGCGCAGGCCAGGGAGGGAATGGGGCCTGCACAGGCCAGGGAGGGAATGGGGTCTGGCCAGCGGAGGGAATGGGGCTTGGCCAGGCCAGGGGTGGGAATGGGGCCTGCACAGGCCAGGGAGGGAATGGGACCTGCACAGGCCAGGGAGGGAATGGGGCCTGCACAGGGAGGGAATGGGGCCTGCACAGGCCAGGGAGGGAAAGGGGCCTGCACTGTCAGCTCCTGCTGGAGCCCTGCTACTGTGTCCTACTGCTCTTAACAGTATAAAGGCAGCGTGGATACACCTGCTGCTGCTACACAGGAATTGTCTTTCTGCTGCCCAGAGACGTCCACAAATAGCCGCAGTCCCGCCGAACCCCGATGGCGATCAGAGGAGCTGCTGGTCCTGGCAGTGCAGCAGGGATGAGGCAGATTGAATTATGAGTTAATCAGTTTCGATCCAGCCACTCTGCTGCTAATCAAATTACCCTGTTCAGCTCAGTGTCTACTCTTGGTGCCAATGCCCAGTTCAAGGTGCCTTTTGACCCTGACAAATACATAAACTAAACCCAAGTTTTCAGTGAAGGCAAGCCCTAGAAGGCTTAAGCCATGCAGAAATCTTTACTGTAGAGCTGTACAACAAAACACTTCTTGTTCTCTTTGTGAAGACTGTGCCATTATTTTGTTTGATGTTACCAAGGCTAAAAAGGATGTACAGAAAGGATGCACAGAAGGGTGTACAGAAAATGGCAGTATGCTGATTACTGTGTCAAATTTTATTTGTGAGGAACACAAGCAGGTGAGAATTGCCCAGACTAATGATTTGTGACTGGGAGCTGTGGAACTCTGAAAGGGCCACTTGTGCTACTTTTTGCAGAAGGAGTTAAGGTCTCGCATCAGCAACACACAACTTCCTCTAAACTGCTGCTTTAAAAGTAACTTCAAAAAAAGTATTTAAAACTAGTGTGTTTGCTGGGAACATATTACTTACTCAGGGAATTTTCTTAGTTTTCTTTTTCTTCCTCAATGTAATTTTTGCTTTGTAGCTGCCTGAAAGTCATGGTACAAAATAAGTTACTCCTTCTTCAGTACATTCCAGTTGACTTCAAAAGACTGCTGCCCTAAGAAGGAAAGTGCTTGGTTTTGGTTTATTCATACAAAAGAGGAACATGATATAAATAATTTAGATGACTCGTCTTTGCCAAAGCCTTGTTAACCTGAAAGTTCCCAATTCATGTCAGGGTACATGTGGGCTCTGGCTGCTGCACAGCCCAGGTTTTGTACAGCCCGGGTTCAGCTGCAGCAGCCACAAGCATGACTGAAGTGGCCACAAGATAACACTTGTGTTAAGGGCAGAGGCTGCAGATTCTCTTTCTTTTGCATAATGACATTTACAGAGCAGCTAATTGCATGTCAGGTTGCTTGGCCACTTAGTGCCTCTTCAGATGGCCTAAACGACAGAGGAAAAACCCAACGCCCCTACTTGCTTGTACAGTACTCAGGAGTCATTGTTGCCCTTGATTTCAAGGAATTTTGGAGGCTGTTTGAAAACATGACCTCATTGCTGTCTCCAGCTTCACGAGGGGAAGTGGAGCGGCAGGCACTGATCTCTTCTACCTGGTGACCCGAGGGAATGGCCTGAAGTTGGTGAAGTTTAGGTTGGGTATCAGGAAAAGGTTTTTCCCCCAGGGGGTGTCTGGGCGCTGGAGCAGCTCCCCAGGGCAGCGGGCACAGCAGCAGCCTGGCAGAGCTCAGGGAGCGTTCGGGCAATGCTCTGGGGCACACGGTGTGACTCCGGGGTGTGCTGTGCAGGGCCAGCAGCTGGACTCTGTCACACGGGTGGGTCCCCTCCAACTCGGGATATTCTGTGAGATACATTTATCTACCTATAGGCAATATCTAAATAAATACATGCATCCAAAATATTTAACGTGTGGGTGTTACACAAGACTTGAAGAAACGAGCAGTGCAAGCAGACCCGGTGCCTTTTGACCCGCCGGGCGGGTGGAGGAAGGGGCGGCCGCGCAGGACGAGTTTCCCTACGGCACATCGGCCCCCTGGCCCTCGGCGCACGCCGAGATACCCTTCGTCGTTCCCTTCCCTCCTCTCCTCCCTTCCTCCCATCCCGAGGGAATCCACGGGCGGCTCCCCCGGAGCGGCTCGGCCGCTGGAAACTACCGCTCCCATGGTGCCCCGCGCGCGGCGGGAGCGGCCACCTCCCCTGGCGGTGGGGGGAGGGGACGGTGCGCGGCCCGGGCTCGGGNCGGGCGGTGGCTGCGCCTGCCGGGCGGTGGAGAGGCCGCGGCCGCCATGGGCGCCCCGGTGAGGCGGGGCTGAGCCCCCCGGACCCCTTTCCCTGCCCTGGGCCTGCCCGGGCCTCTGCCGGTCGGAAGCGAGTGACTGAGCGCGGCGGCTTTCTTGGCGTGCGGGCCTGCGCCCCGTTCCCTCCTCGCGTCCCGGCCCCTTTCCCTCCCCTTCCCGCACCCGGGCCGGCCCCGCTCGCTCTCCATCGCCGGGAGTAGCTGCAGCCGGTGAGGTACCGGCCTCTCCCCGCTCGGGGGCCTCCCCGGTGCTCGGGCTTTCCTTTCTCTCGCCGTCCCCCGCTCCAACCCGGCGCCCCGTGTCTGCTCCCGGTGCTCCATGTCGGCCCCGCTGCCCGGCTCCCCGGTGCAGGATGGATGCATACGCTGACCGGGGATCCCCCCCGCCGGCCCAGCCTCCCAGCTCCGCCGAGAGGAGCCCTTGGGACCCTCCTCTGTTGCAGCTGCAACGGCAGCCGCGGCCGGGCGCGCTCCCCGCTCAGTGACCGGCCCTTCTCTCGCCTCCCGCCGCCGCCTCGCCGNCCCCCCGAGCCCGCGCTTCCTGGTGCCGCCGCCGCCGCCGCCCAAGAACGGTTCCAGCTCGGACAGCTCCGTCGGAGACAAGCTGGGAGCCGCCGAGCACGGAGCCTCCGGCGCCGGTGGAGCGGGCGGTGGACCGGGCAACGGAGGCCGCAGCGAGGAGTACCGGCGCCGCCGCCACACCATGGACAAGGACAGCCGAGGGGCGGCAGCCACCGAGCACCGCTTCTTCCGCCGGAGCGTGATCTGCGACTCCAACGCCACGGCCTTGGAGCTGCCCAGCTTGCAGCCCGCGGCGCCTTCGGCCCCTGTCTCGGGAGGCAGCGCGGCTCCCTCGGTGTTCCCTCCCTCGGCTGCCGGCCGGAGCCCTTACGCCCCTGCCACCGTCTCCGAGGCCGACTCGCGGCCGCCGCCGCCCGCCCCGCTCCCTCTGGAAGGACAGGCTGCTGAGGAGCCCCCGGTCGCCAAGGATGCCGCCCCGCTGCTGCCCAAGGAGGAGGAGGAGGGGGATGAGGCAACTGCGCTACCCCCTAGCAGCGTCGCTGGCAGCCTGTCAGCTGCCAGCCGGGAATTTGAGGAGCGGAGAACGCAGCAGGAGGACATCGAAGAGCTCGAGACCAAGGCAGTGGGCATCTCCCCGGATGGCCGCTTCCTGAAGTTTGACATCGAGATTGGAAGAGGCTCTTTCAAAACTGTGTATAAAGGACTGGATACTGAAACCACTGTGGAAGTTGCCTGGTGCGAGCTACAGGTAAAATAAATAAATGTAAAATGTGAATTATCGCAGCACAGTCACTCTCCCAGGTGCTAGTCGTTGTGCTTGAAGGGGATAAAACCCATCAGCTCGAGGTCTGCTTAATTCGGAAGGAATTGCAAACCTTACCTGAGGCAGTCCTTTGCAAAAGGACTTTCCATAGAGGCAGTTTGCCTTTTAGTTATTTTAAATACTGTGCTCTCTGAAGAGTCTTTTAGCTTTGTCATCACAAAACGTGCTACAGTTCTGTTTCATCTAGTCTCTTGCATTTTATGCCACTGAAAGGAGGATTGTAAAATCACTTGTGTGCAGCTCCAGGGAGGCTGAGGGAAGATGTGTAAGTGAATGTCGACTTGACCTACCCTTAACGTTTCAGAATTTGTTTAGGTGTTTTTCTTAGGAAAAAAAAGTGAAAATGTTAATTTCACAGACATTTCATAGGTAGTGGCAGTGGATTCTCGTGGGATAGAACTCTCCATAAGTCATGCAGTGTATCACACCATTTAGTTTTGCAAAGCTGTATTTTTCATTCCAGCTTCCAGGGTTCATATTTGATAACAGGGACAGGGAAAAAATTATCTTTCCAAAGCTTTAGAAAGCGCCCTAAGTTTAGCCTTTCTAGATGGCTGGTGGATTAAACTGGACTGAGGCACTGCTCTTCTGTCAAATTTCTAGACTGAGCAGAGCCAGAGTTGTGTAGGAGCCCAGTCTAAGGAAGGCAAGAACACCCTTAGTTCCCTGGGAGTCACAGCTTGTGTAACAGATGCAGGTTGCTGTGCAACAACCTGGAAAGAAGTGGGAAGAGCTTGGAGCACCCGGAACAAATACCTGGTGTGCTGGTTTGTTTTCAAAGCCTCAGAGTTGAGTTCGAAGGTTTAGTGTTTGATTTTTAGTATTGGGTTTTGGTGCAATTCATAGAATGGCTCATGTAGTACATCTTTATTATTGGTTGTGTTCCCATCCAATTTAGGGCAGACAAAAGAGAATTGGGTGAAAGTCCCAAAACTCTTTGTAGGGTTTTTCACAAATGATTGATTGCAGTAACTGCACCAGAACTTTCTCAAAAGCACTTGTATATCTGTTCCAATCAAGCGGAGGGAATTTATTAAAAGATTTCTTAATTTGAATTCATATTTGATTTTGGATGGTTGCTCAAGCATTCTACCAGTATCTTGGTTCATTATGTTATTGCCATTATTCTGTGCTTACTAGCTGTGGAAGAAAGCTTCCAGTTTTCTTTGTGACCCTTCAGCATGCCCTGCTCCTCCAAGCTAGCTACACACTTGCTGTGGTGGTCTGTATCACCAGTGATTTTAAATTGAAAGTAAAATGGTCAAGTGTTGGGCTCTGCTGAAGCTTTACATGTGCAATTTGAACTGTGAGGAGATTAATAACCCGTCAAAATGACGACTTTTAGTTGAAATTTTCATCTTTTCAGTTTTTGAGTTCTGTGACTTTAATCTCTGAAGACTGTTTTAATCTTTACACTTGCTGATTAGAAACTAACAGCAGCTTGGCTTCAGTGGCTTTTCCCTCATGTTGCCTCTTGAAGTGTCTTAATCAGCATCAGTACCATGTGGACAAACTGTCTGAAGAAGCACCACCTTTGAAGGCATTTATTAAAAAAGCTCATTTTTATAGGGCATGTTGCTTTGTTTGGTGAATTTCATGGGTAGTATTGAAATGGACAAGTTGCAAGAAGCATGAATGAAAATATTTGCAAGGGGGAAATACTTGATGTATTGCTCAGAGGGGAACTGCATTGCAGGAGTGCCTTGTGGGTTAAGTTAAGCCAGATTCCAAAGGCTGTGTTTTTCCTCTCAGGAGTCAGTACAAAGTGACAAGTTTAAAACAGGAATGTACATTTTATAGCTGTTAAAAGTATTTGCTGAAGGAGCTAGACTCCACAGCTAGTAGAATATTTTAAGCTTAAATCCTATTTTATTGTTTTTGACTAGAAAGAAAAGGAGGAACTTGGCATTTATTGGGATGGTGGGTATATTGTCTTATATAGGAAAATGTAATTGTTGACAGGTTGATATTTGTTATGTGTGATTTGTATCAAAATGAAATCTGTGTTCACAAAGATGGACTGAAACTTAGATGTTATTGGTTTTCCAGGATGCCATGGTTTGAGAATTGGTGAACTTTCAAAGCATAATTATTTTATTAGGGAAATGTGAATGGTTTTTTTCCATGCTGTGCTACAGTAGCCATAGCTAACTGATGGATACTTTTAATTATCTTGAAATAATGTTCCTCAGCAATAGCAGTTTTTCTCAGGCATCTGAGGTGTCCCACCTCCCCAGAGTCTTCTATACAGCACTACTGAAGATTCTGTGTTGGTGTCTGGCACAATGACTTTTTAATTCTGAATAATGCAACTATGCCTAATTTTTTTTGTATGTGCTCTGTAGCAATGAAGATCAAAACCTGGGACTATGACTGTGCTTCCTTTCAGAGGAAGTTTAGATGCTGTTTATGAAATGCAGCTTGTGTTTCCAAGTTAGTGAAACTGTGGAGGATATTGCTCATGTCCTCAAGGCTCTTGAATTGCCTTGTAATTGAATTGCCCCTTCTGCTTGATAAATTGAACTGTGGAGGAAGTAGAAGGGGGAAGAGCTGAAATTCACTGGGTGGCCTACTGGTGTTCTTAGTATCTCCAGGAAGCCAAGGTCCTGGCTCTTGATTTTTTCTGGATCTGTGAGTCAATTTTGTTGAATCTAACAAAAACTTAACACAGGTGTGATTGATGGACTATCCTAGTTTACTTTGTGACCTGTCCCTATGAAGCAAATTGTTACTGAGCCTACTTTAAAATATTGTGTGCAGGTGTTCAAATGTGAAATACCTGCCCTGCTGTGAATGTAGTGGAGCTGTGAAGAGCTCAGCAGCTACTGCTTTGTGCCAGTGCTCAGCTTCAGTTGCTGCAAGGAGATTGTTAGGTTAGTGTTGGCCTTCGAATACTTGGATGTATTCATCTCAGCTCCAGTTATTCTGAGTCAAGTGTGCCTCCTACTGTTGTCATTAGCACATCTCATAAATTGACTAAAATAGTAGTTAGGGTTACTAATTAAAGGGTTTTTAAGTAGGGAGATGTTGACAAAAGTGATCTTTGTAAATTATGTTTGAGCAGTGAGTTTGTCTCCTCGGTACGGTTCAGGTAATGTTGTGGCTAAAATGTGATGCCTTCCCCTGATGCTTTAAGTTTGCAAAGTAATACTCATCTGCCAGAAGTAGCAAGTCACGTTACTGGCTGCAAAAGCCAAATCTTAGTGCTCTTGTGTCATCCCTCTGAGTCCCTGTGTGAGTGGTTTCAAATCAAGACTGTAATTTAACTGCTGATTTACAGAACAGTACAGATAAGTTCAGTCACTTGCTGGACTGCAAAATCTTCTATCTAGCATTATTGCTCTGGGTTATTCAAATTAGTAACTTTTCAAATAGGGATGTGCTTGGTGACGTGGAGGTAACTTGGGCTCTTTTGAACTGTGTGTTTGTGAGGCATTTGAAGACTTACCTTTCATTTGGGCAGTGTATTCCCTTAAAGGAGGCATTATCTATGAACTGTTCTTGTGAAGGTATTTGCATTGGTTGATAATGGCTCCTGGCAAACGGTGTGCCCTGGAGAACAGCTCTGTGTGTCTGCTGGGAGCTCTATTGCTCCTGTCCCTTGTGTTCCCTGACAGAAAGGGTGGCTGGGCAGTCAGCACCCACAGTTCATGAGTGCACCTTCTTGCTGATATGTTGCTTTGCCATTCTTACTCTGGCTTCAGTGCCGTGTCAGGTTATTCTGCTTAACACGTGGGCTGCTGAAGGATTAGAAAGGAAGTGGAGGGCTCTCCCTAAACAGCACAGTCTCCAGGGGTAAGAAATGAGTTGGACAGGTGAAAGTGGTGCATGAAGTTTGTTGTACTCATTACTGTTTGAGGGAAAGCTGACTGTGAATTTGGTTACCTTCAGTTATAAATTATCTGAATAATAAATTGGTGTAGGTTACATGTGTGCAGATGTCTAACTACAAGTGTAGTGTACAAACACTCCAGCTTACAAATGGATTTTTCTTACAGAGGAAATAGCAATGAAAAACTAGCTGGAACAAGCATAATGCCAGAACTTGATGTGAACCATGAGATTCTATAATGCACTCTGTAGCAGAGTGACACTTTGCAAGTGACACTTAGTAGCAGGAAACGGTGAGGTACTAAATAATATTTCCATCTGTCAGAGCTTTTCTGAGTCTAGCAATGTTAACTTGAAACTCAGAGTGCAGGAAGTAGATTGGATGTGATGTATAGCTTCACTTCTAGTGACACTTCAGATTTAACGATGCCTATCTTTCTCTTGTAGTCTTAAAGCTATATTTAATGGTGATTTTTAGCTCAGCAGACAGCAATGGAATGCAGTTTCTGTACTCTGGGTATAGACTCCACTGCAGACTTACCATGACGGATATCAGCTTGTTGAGGTCAATGTATAATTCTTAAAATTCTCTATTCTTTCTGGACTGGCAGAGCTGAGAATGTTTCAGAAGTTGCACATTCGATTCTGACAACCAAAAAAGGTCTTGTATCACATAACTGTGGCATCCTGTAGTCTTTTTTTTTTTTTCCCTTTTAAAAAGCTGGTTGCATATTGCTCACTAGGAGTCCTGACTACAAAGATGCTGGCTCTGATGCACAGTCATGTAGCTACATTAAAGCAAAATGGAAAACCAGATCTAGACCTTTCTGCAGTGAGAGGAAGCTGAGAAGTGTGGACCTGGAATTCATCTGTCAAGCACTGTTGGAAAACAAGTACATTCTGTTAGTTCTGGAGAAACAGTCAATATCCTGAAACAAATACACATTCTTTGAACGCTCTGACTGTGATTTAATTCTGATTATTTAAAAATACATTTTCTGAAACTTTTACTGGAAGATCAAGTCCAAGTATAATGCAGTATGCTGGCTCCTGTGCCTACCCTGTACCTCATAGCATTGTTTATAATGCTTTACTAGTTTGTGAACAGAGTTATGTGGCTGCAGCAGCAGTGTGCCTCCTGTTTGTGACTGCTTCTGGGCCAGCTGTGTCATTGTCACAAACGTAGATTAATCAAGGTATGTGATAATCTGTCAACATCTGCTGCCCTTATTATCTCTTCTGTTTTCAGCTCTGCAAATTGTGAAATACTGAAAGTAAAATCTGTAAAGCTGTAAGTGGGCTTATGGCACTTTCAGGATGCTGGACTTACAAGTGTGCATATGCAGAGAACTTGAAGTTTTGTGCAGTAAAGTCTAAATTTTTGCTGGTTTTCTACGTCATAGGACAGAACAAATTACCGGTACTTAGGGTCTTCAGATCTCTGATGTGAAATCTTCACCTTTAGCTAAAGATGAAAACCCAGCCATATTCTTGAGTGTTTGTGCTGTAATTGATACAATTGACAGCTTGATAAATGACATGGGAAAGGGGCCAGACTAATTACCTGCAGAAGGATAAACAGTGGTCAGGCTCCCTCAGACTTGACAAAGGTGACCCTGAAAGAGAGAAGGGAGCTTTTGAAGTACGTTCTGGAGCTGCAGCTGTTAGCAGACCTCTCCTTAAGAAAATAATCTTGCCTCAAAGGGATATCACTTTTGGAGATGGCTGTGGTTCAATTTGTAACTGTCTGGTTGTGAGGCAATAAATATAATCGGATAAGTACATTCTGAAAATGCCGCATTTCTTATGGAAATAAACGGGGTCTTATTTGTCAGTTTGTGTGGGTTTGAGAGGTGCAGAATTAAATCTCTTAAATGAGATTTGTTTTGGGCTGTTGTGGTTTAAAACACTTAGCTTCATAACAAAACTTTTGAGAGCTGAGGAAAAGTACCAGGTCTATAATCTTTCTTTGTAAGGGAAAAAAAACCCCACCTGATAAAAGCTCCCTGGAGATATCCTGTATAGTGTCCTTTGAGAGCTGTCGAGCAGAGTAATAAATAAAACAAGCAGTAATAGATCTGTGGTAGTCTCCATGGATGCAGTGTACAGTACAGTGCAGTTTTCAATACCTTTTGGTTAGCAACATCCCTCTGGGCCACATGTTCTTTTTTTTTATTTTGTCTTTGGTTTTGTTTCATGCAGTAGCTTGTTAAAACATCACAGCTCTGACTGACACCCAGGTTCTCCATGCTGCATGTGACAAAGCTGGTGCTAAGCAGTGGCAGTCTTGATGCTTCCTGTCATGCATTTCCTGTAAAGATTACCAGCCTTCTTTTGAGACTACTACTTGGTTCTTTCAAATCGTGGTTGAGTTGAAATAAAAGCTGAATGTTTTTCTGTTTAGTTTGTCAGTCTACATAATGGATGTAACATTTAAGTTAAAAGAAAGAAAATAAATATCATGTAAATTTGCAGTGCTCCTGCAGATGGGTAATAGGACTTTCTCTTGAATTACCTTGTGGTTGTGGGTTTTGTTGGTGGTGGTGTTAATTTTTAATAGCAGATGGTAGGAAGTTACTGGTTTTGACTCTTGAAACTTCAGAAAAGGATACCGTGGTTTTAACTAGATCATGATGTGTGTACACTACTCTTGGAAAAGCGCTCTTCCAGTACTCTTGGAACAGTTTCTACTCTAAATAGCAGGATTTGTCATGCTGAAAATTGATTTCTTGGAGTAGTTAAAGGCTTTTATCTAATACGAACCATCTGCATATCTTTTAAAATCTGTTGTTTAAATTCTTGTCCAAATGATCAAGACTCAGTTTTTATGGCTTCATAAGTATTTTTGTGGAAGCTGACTACATTCCCTGGGACTGTCTTGTAGGTAATTTTGAGAATCCTTTAGGGTGTGCATTGGACCTTAAACAGTGTTAGAATGTTTTTGGTCAAGGTGCTATGGCTGTCCTTCTTTCTACTCTGTTTCCTCAGTATATTTACAAATTGTCATACCAGCACTTCTCAATGTGTGGTTTTGGCTCCCCTCATTCCCTTTGGGAGAGCTGAGGGAAATAAAGGGGTGATGAGGATTGAATCTGTGCCTCACTTGAGGTCATGTTAAGAGCTTGCTCGTGTCTTGTCTTGTCTTGTGGGCACAAACTGCAGCATACCCCTTAACTCCATGCTGCAGAGGATAAACTTTGTGTTAATCATGTTTTGTGCTACGCTGTCCTCTTAACCCGAAAGATCCGTGCAGCAAGTTCATCACAGGTGTTGCCAAATCTTTTTTTCTAAAAAGTCAGAATAAAGTAATGGGTGGAAGGCAGTGACCAAAATTCAGATTCAGTTCTTAGGCATAATGCTGAACTTCATCCCACTTTACCTTGGCAGGTACATTGCACATATCCAGATTATTCTGAAATGCTTCAAGATTTTCTTGGGGAATTCCAAGCAGCACTGCATTACTTTGCCTGGCTCACAAATAATTTAACATGTTGTCAGGTGATTTTTTTGGCAAAGGAAATGGCAGCCTGATAAAAATTGGACTGGTAGTGTTATGTTGTTATCATAGCCTTCCAGAGGCTATGTGATTATTGATATGTATCTAAAGCACTAAGCAGTTTTTACAAGGATAGCTCTTTCTGAATCACACAGAGACAAACTGCCACATTGGAATTTGTCATTTTAGGTCTAAGCAGAATCTTTGGGAATGCTGCCTATACACTTGGACTCTAGAAATCATTTAGAAAGGTTGTTGTATATTTGATGGCCTTGTAACTAAAATATCTATGAGCTTTCAAAGTGATGTGTCAATGTCACCAGAATAAATGTGTTTAAATGTAGGTGATGCAGTTTTTTTTCCATGATCTGTGTGCCCCAGAACATGGTTCTGAAGTCACTTGGTTCATCTTTTGGGAATCTATGGGCAGCAGTTCTCTGGAGTCTCTGTTCTCAGGACAGGATCACTGTGGTGCATTTCAAGTCTTCTGATTTTGCTAGTGGCTAGCAGGACTTCTCAGATGTTACCAGTAAGATTAAAACAAAGAGGAAGCTTTGGAGATTCCAATAGCATCCACATCACAAGTTGTGTTTGGAGCCATAGCTCAGGGTGGTTCTGATCCTGTTGCCTTGGTTAGACAGGCAGTCACTGATAGAACCTTTCAACAGGTCCCTGGTGAGCTGCTCTCCTCCTGCTTTGGGAAGACAGTGGACACTGTGTGAAATAAGCTTTGTTAGACCTCTTATATGAGGGAGGAGTTATATTGTTTCAATTTAGCTGTTCTGGATCATCCCTTTCATCTGCATGTTTCAGCCATTTCTAGTTTCATTGCATCAGAAGATAGTGGGTTCTGATAGCAGGTTTGGGGCTGGTGGCAGAAAGCAGAAAGGTCAAGATGGAAAAACCCAATTATGCAATTGTGAGTTTAATGGCACCATTTAGTAAAATGTGAAAAGAATAGGACTACCAATCTCTTTGTATGTAACTGGGGAAAATCTAAAACAGCTTTGCTGAGAGAAGTGAAAGATAGTACAAAGCTGATACCAACAGCCATGTGCATTTTGTCTGGTTTTGGCCAGTTAGTGTAGTCTTGTGATAGTTTAAAACCACCCAGTTGATAGGGTTACCCAGCTCTCCTTGGACATTTTGCTCTCTTAGGAGGACCTGTGACTTGCTTCTCCTATGCTGATTGTTGGTGGCAAGTTTGTGACCCCGGTCTGAATGTATTTTGGCTTCTATCCTGGGATAGACTGATGACATGCAAACAATAACCCCCAAATATTACTATTAAAAGCTTCAGCAATCCAGGCTGATTATCTTAAGGATCTGGAAATCTATGTGAGCTTATGTAATATGCATCTGTTAATGGCAATTTCTGAACCGTTAGCAGGTTTTGCTTAAATGTTGCAAAATGTTACCATGTCTGTTTTTAAATCTGCCTCTTTTAAATGAGACTTCTAACAAATATTTTCCAACATAGAACTATTTTTTGTTTGTCTTTGTTCAGCTTCTTATGGTGTGCTTTCATTTGGGAAATGTAGGTTATCTATGCAAAAATGCAAGATGTTAAGTTAATGTACTTTGTTCTAGCTAATTTGAACTCTGAGTCCTCCTTAAATTAAAAATGTCGTTATGAGGCTAAACTTGATGTAGAGAGTTCTTGAAGCAGTCTGTTCAGATAAATATCCTACTGTATGAAATACTGTCTGAGAAGTGATTGATTTTTTTATTTTTTTTTTTTTAAATATTGCTCCCTCTAGATGTAGACAAGTTGAGATTGACAGTATGTAGAATGGCCTTTGAGGGCAGGCTTTTTATTTGCATTTATCATGGTTTGGGGCTTAGTCAGTCGTTTGGTTTGCCAGGAAGAATATGCTGAAAAGGGAGAAACAACAGAAGTGTCTGATACAAAAATAAGACTTGAAGTTTAGTTTTAGAATTACTTTTTTTTCTTCTTGTGGCTTTCTCTACTTCCTTTATGTGCAGCTTGAGCTTTTCTGCAGACTCAAAAGCAGAAATGAATTTTAGGTTATTTGTGCCAGGAGGAATGGTGGTGAATGACACGGGGTGCTTGAATTTGAAATGTTTTGCCTCTTGATGGCAACTGTGAGCCAGTTAAGGTGATGCTATGATTTCTTCTGCTGATCTCTTTATACAAGCCTGAACATATCTGGGAGGTTCAGTATTTACCCTCAGGAACAAAAAAGAAAAAAAAAGTGAAGAGCCTCAAGGTTGCTGCTGAGGACTTAAATGCTGTAGCACCCCAGTGTATTGTGTGTGTTCTGTACTTGAAGATTGGTCACAAATTGTCTTTTATACTCAGGTTTCCTTCCAGCATTTCAGTGCAACTGAACGTGACTAACTGTGTATGATAACACTTCAGATAGGAAAAATAGCCATTGATTTTTATCTTGGGACTGTGGTTCAAAAAAAGTGGTGTTCTTCCTCCCATCCAGTATGGAATCTTATTTCTGAAAGTTGGGTGAATCACAAAAAACCTAGCAGAACTGAAGTTTGATTTATTTGTGTTGGAGAGTCTGAAATGTGTTTTTATTGTTGCCTTAAGTGTTTTTTTTCCCAACGAACTTTGAGAGTTAAATAGCATTTACAAGACAAAGGTGAGGAACAGCAAAAATCCTTGTTTCTGAGGATGTGCATGACATTTTAAAGTTTTAGGACCAGGCAAGTTTAAAACTATAAATTGATTCTGAGAGTTCCTATTACTATGAATGGCTAGTTCATGAAAGTATTATTTTAATGCTTGTACTGAAGCTTGTGGATTTCTTGCCTGCTTTTTGCCAAAGTACTTCCCTTTATAGTCTTAGATTAGTAATCTCTTACTGAGTAAGCTACCTACTGTGGATGTACATCAGTTTATGTTTTCTTTACAGATGAAATTTTTGTGTAGCTTTCATGAGCAGGTAAAAGCATTTTATGGATGCATTCAGGCTTTGAGCTGCATCAGCCCAGCAGCCTAGCCTGTAAGGCTGAGCATTTTGTTGCTTTTTGTTGTGGGTTTTTTAGTATTTTGTAGTAGATTATGAATGTGCACATTTTGTCTTTGAAAAGCTTTGTGACCGTAATTTAAGTGTTTGAAAGAATTTTTTTTGAAACTGGAGAGACAGCTATCCCAAACCAGCATCTGTGGCCTAGTTGGTGGCTAGATGACTAAGTGCTCTGGGAGGTCTTCTGGGTCAGTTTTCAAGATACATAGTTGAGTTGATCTGAAGTGTGGAGTTGAGCAATTGTGAGAAAAACTTTGTCTTGCTGCTCCAAATGTAGAGATTTTGTGAAAATTCCCAATGTACCCAAGCTATAAATGGTTTCTGCTTGATAAACCTGTACTGTAAAAATCTGTGATTTGTTGGCCTCTGGGAGAAGGCATCTTTAGATTCTAAACCATGTGAGTGATTGGATTATGAGTTGGAAATGGGTGATAAACTGATTTGGAACACAGGAAAACTAACATTAGTGTGAACAGTGATTATGTCAAATGGTGAAGGAAAGAAATGGTTCAGTTTTGTGAAGAAAGCTTAAGTAGCTTTAGATTAGGTTGGGCTAACCAAAGGAAGTAAGCTAGGATCAGCTGTGCTAAAGCAGCTGGCTGTACTTTGAACATCAGCAAAATAATTCCCGAAATTCTTTTGTGGAAGGCTCTGTTATTTACTATTACTGCAAATTGCTGGTTTTTGTTCTGAATTGTTCAGCTGAAGGTTTGCTTTGCTGCAGTTCTGCAGTGGTTTGGCCTCTGTCAGAAAACAGTTATGGCTTCTAATGTGGCAGCTTATAAGATAATACCAAATTTCTGAAGTATGCTTGTGATGTGGGATTGTGCTGTTGTAGCATGTCCAAAACTGTGTATTGCTCAACTTCTGGTCTTGATAACTTTTTGCAACAAACCACATGGTTTGGGTAACTGTAAAATTTGAAGGAGTGCAACTAGGTTAAATAAAGAGCTGATAACTACTAGGTAGTGACGCAACTGATAAGCGTTAACCAAGTCCGTGTGGATGACTGCAGTACAAAAGCAGCAGCTGTGACTGCAGAGATGTTTTAAGTATAATTTGTCACTTAAGAGGGGTATGAAATCTGAGGAAGTTGGCATTGGAGTTTAGAATGGAAAGAATGAGTTGGTTGATGATGTATAGAGCTATTTACCACTTTCCCTTTGACTTCTGTCCTTATCTTCTCTGGCAGTAATAATCAGGGAAATGATATCTTTTGTTTCTCTTGTTCCTGTGTGGGAATGGTAATTGTTCTTGCTTTTTACCTGTTCAGGAAATATCCTCATTTCTCCCCCCTCCAACAAAACAGTGTATCAGTCATTGCCAATGTCATTTTTTGCTTTATTTTCTAACCTTGGCCTTCCTGAATCCTCCTATGGTCCCAGTATAAGCCGTCTGGCAAAACTAGGATTTTATTTTCTTCCCCTGCCCCCTCTTCCACTCTGGAATGAAGCAGATTTTGTTATCTGTGTTCAGCTACCCTATGTAAAAGAAGAATGAGCATGTTTAAAACCCGCATCTAAGCCTTGACTCCTGGAACTGCCTCATCCAAACTTAGATTTTCCAGCTGGTAACTCAATTTCATCCATGGAAATGTGCTTACTGTTCTCTTGGGAATTTGCTTTATACTCTTGCCTTCTCCCTTCCCCCTTCTCAAGCCAAATTTCTTTCCAGGAAGGGAAAAAAAAATCCATGGACTAGATTGAGCTTCAGCTGAATAGGGTGTCTCATTTCAGATATACTTTCTGCAGCTACTCAAATGAGCAAAACATAAGTGACAGCTGAGTTGTCTGTTTGTCATGGGTCAAGGGCAGTCCAGCTCAGCAGTTTCCCTTTCCTCTTCCCCAAGTTTTGTTTGGAAGCAGTAGTGATTTGCCATTTTATATAGTCATCCTCTTGTCATAAAGACCAGATGGAAATACATCAGTTGTTTCATGTATAAATATTCAGTCCAACAGCTGTGAGTTTATCAGGAGTCACTGGGATCGCAAGTTGGTGACCAAATTGTTTGTTTAGAGGGCCATGAGCATTACTCTAACTTGAAATAAAGCTGTCCCATGAAAATGTTAGAAGTAGTCCAAGGCCCAATTAAAGAAGAAAGAATGGAGGTAAACCATTTAAATGTGAAATCCTTTTTTTCAGATGAAGTTACAATTTTCTTCTGGAGTAGTACAGATGTCTTCCTAGGCTGATGAAAACGTTTCATCCAGTGATCCTGCCTTCTACTGACACTGTTTCTAAAGTAGCTAAAGGATTGCTCTGAATTCTAAGTCTCCTTTCCTTTTGTAGTTTTACTAGGTAAGAACATTTATCCAGAATATCACCCCCAGTCTTTTGGCCAGTTGATAATCCTCAGTCTGTGTTTCAGTACGTATTTCTGGCAAAAAAGCTGAGGTGCCTGTGTGATTCTGGCTAGCAATGAATTGAGTGTAATGAGAGTTGTAATAAATCTACTTGACACAGATTATTAAGGGGGTTAACTTGATTTTGCAGGTTGCAGGGGGTTTTTTGTGCAAATAAGGCTATTTGTTCCAATAATATTGAGAAAGGGAGGGGTGGGGAAGTTTGCCAATGGCCATTGGCTTTTTGGTTACAAAATGTCATGTGTTGCATGGGCTGCTGAGCATAATGTGAAACAAAGTGCCATTAAAAAAAATGTTGAGTGCTAAATCCATGACTGAAAAAGCACTTTAATGGGAGAATGGGCATGGTCATTAACTTAAAATAGCTTCTCTGCAGAAAACTATTGTAAAGCAAGATTGTAGTTCTTGAGTAATGAAGACTGCATAGGACTGAAACTGGATTAGAAAGGAAACAAAATTTGCAGTATCTACAGACTGTGGAAAACCATAAACAAACGGAGAAATCAACCATGATTTAGTGAAACCACCTGTTTCTCAAACCTTGAGAGGAATTGTGCCTGTTGCTCTGAAAAGCCTTCTTGTTCAAAGGGGTAGCTAAGACATTTTTCATGTCTGTGCTTTTAGACAACAGAACAATAAATGCAATTGACCACACTGCTAGTTCCTAGTGTCTGCAGGGCTTCAAGAAATAACCCCTTGAAACAACCCACCAANGAAAAAACCCAAAAAAAAAAAAAAAAAAAAAGAAAGAAAATGCTAAACCACTGTCTGGTTAAGTTGGTGCATAGATCTTAATAGATCTCACTTTTGCTTCCCAGTACATGGTGTTTCAGAAATGGTTTCCAGCTTGAATTCATGAATGCAGTGCCTCTGCAATTGAAGCCCATGCAGCCACTCTGAAACAAGTGACTGCAGCTCTACAGATTGGGGGAGTCTAGTGGGAGTTAGGGAGGCTGAAGCTGTGCTGGAGTCTTTTAGTGTAGATTTTGTGGATTTTGAAGTGCATGCCTTCTTCAGTGGAAAAGTGCTCTTGTGTTTGAATCCATGCAGTTGGCCTAGATGCTGGGAACAGAGAGCATGCTTTCCTTTGACATATTGATGGTGTTTGTGGAGATACATACACCTTTTAAAAAGTGTGGGCTTTTTCTTCAAAATCATGAGTCACTTCAGTTTTCCCTGTTCTCTGACTTTCTGTAAAATAATTTGTCTGGGATAGGTCATATTCTGATAAATGTTGGTGTTTTTTCAGCTGTATATTGGCATGTGATCTCTTGCTTTGGTGACAGCAAGCTAGGAAGCCTTTTATCTGGAACCTCATGTGAGTGGTTATTTTGTAGTTTCATGTCAGGTTTACAGTTTGAGAATCTGGGAGTCTTCAGTGTGTGCTCTCAGAAGCAGCACGTACAGCAGTTGGCCTGGCTGTGTTCTGTGGGGTTTGAACAGTCTGTCACCCATACTGGGATAGCAAAGTATCTTGAGCCTTGAATGATGACTTGTGTCAAGCAGAGATCAAGGGTCGTGGTGCTGTGCACTTTGGCACATCCTGGGACACATTCATCAAAGATAAGAGGGGTTGACTGTCTTATTGGGGAAACAGAGCTGAATTAATTTCTCTTTTTATCAGTTTAGTTTCACTTTATTGTAGGCATCTGTGGCTGTTGCATTGTTAGATTTTTCGTTCTTCCTGAAGGATGGTAGTACAGACATTGCTTGTATCCAGCCACATGCCCCACATTAGCCCAGAGTATCCAATAGGGCTGTAACTGGTGATGGTATAACTTGGAGACTCCAAATAATCACACTCTGGTGTTGGTGGTGGTTTTTTGGTTGGTTGGTTGGTTTTTTATATCCTTTTCCTATTGAAATCCTTGTCATGAGTTTTGTGTTCTTCTGTGTTTCCAGTGATTCCTGCTGTAGCATCTATGGAAAAAAAAAAGTTTGATTGGATGAGGAATCTTGGTTTATCTGCTTTGTAACTGTTTCTAATTCAGTGTCTGACTAACACTAATGATATTGTGTAAGTTAACTATAGGGAACCAGCTGATTATTCCATGACAAGTATGCCAGTTTCCCTTAAAAAAGGGATGCAGAGTGAACTTAAGGACAGAAGGAGGATTCCCAGTAGAGAGGCACTGCAGCCACTTTCCATAGTTATTACTGATTTGGGATAACATTAGGCTGTTATGCCTAATAGGTTGTGGACATTAAGTGTGGTTTTCTTTGATTCTGAGGGTTGAGGAGATTATATATGTTGTCAAGTTTCCTGCCTTGCTGTTTCCTCTTGTCTTCTCCTAAGCAGTGAACTTATCTTTCTGGATCACTTGTGGATCCAGTTTGGATGTTGCAGCTGTGGAGCTTTGGATAGAAAACACCTTCTGAAGTTACTAAAGGGTGGTTCAAAGCACAGAACTTCACATGCTGTGTTTGGAGTGTTAGGCTTTAGAAAAGGCAAACTAAATGCATCAATAGTTTTGTGTTTTCACTCAGAAAAGGATCTGCAAGTGAAGCAATAGTAGCTGTTAGGTCTTTTCAGTAACTTGATTCTAAAAGTGTTGGAGGGGTGTGCTCTTGTGCTGAGTAACTGGAAATCCAAGCATTGGATGCAGTGAGATGAAGCTGCCAAAAGGAAGTTGTTCTGGGGACATACTTGGGTGAAGTGATTTGAGGAGATACCTTGCTTGCTTTTGCAGCCACTCTCTGAGTTGCTGTCAAAAATCCTGCTACAATTTAATATTTGAATGTTCAGTCTAATGTTCATTGGTGACGATGCCTAAAATGTTGGTTAAAATTATTGATAAGCTCCATATGACTGAATTTCTTTGCATTACCACCCATCAGTTTGCATAATGTGTCAGTTGATACTCGCTTTACTTCTTCTGAAAGTATGAAAATTAGCATTTGTCTTTCATGTTCATTCTGCAGTTTAGCTCTGTAATGGTCTGTAATTTTACAAGCTGTCTTTGGAAGAAGTGTGAAGGTAATGCTCTGTATTTGCATAGTGGTCATCTGCTTTTAAATTCTTTATTGGTACTCGTGGGACTAATACATTAGGCAGCACCACTTCAGATTGAGTCCTGTCACAAGAGCCTGTTCTCAGTTTCCCAGCTGGTGTATGCCTTTTACCTGGGCTGCAAATTTTCACGTCAAGTGTCTGTCTTGAACTTAATTGTTTAAGAAGCTTCAGCCAAGCTGTTACAGGTGCTTCAGAGAAAAACGCTTGCTTCATTGCATCCACTGGCACGGTAACTTTTTGTACTTGAGAGCTGTGAAGCAGGGACCTAAAAGCAGTGTTGAGACAGGTGTGTTGTCTCTATGCTGAGGAAGTATTTCCAAGTTGAATTTTCAGATCAAAAAACTTTGAAAGAAGTGACATTTTCTAGATTAGACTTACTTGGAAACTACTTTTTTTAAACTCTGAAGACCTGATCCATGTTCTAGCCTGTGAATAATCTGTGTCACCATCTGTATGATGCTGTATGAAGCAATTTGTTGAATTTACTCAATGCTTGTTGTTGGCTTTGTTTCACAAATATATAATTACTTTTTGTACAGGATGTGGCAGTCAAACCCTCAGGATGGGAAATGCAGGGTACAAAGCTGTACAATGTAATTCAGTTCACTTCTTTGTGTTGCAACTGTTTAAGCTAGGAAATTTTAATATCCTCAGAAATGGCTTGCTTCATCATGTTGTAAGTTTCTCTGGAGAAATAGGAATTGAAGTTTTCAAGCAGAAAGTCTTTTGTGGAACAGCAGCCTCTCTGTTTGTACAAGCAGCAGACTTTGCAGCTGTTAATCTCAGCAGTCAGATATGGAGAAGCAGCTTTGGTACCAACATGTTGTAATTTGTGTGAAGGAAGCATCTGTGAAGATACACTGCTCAGATTACTTTAGCTGTAGTCAATTCAGATCTTGAAAGGTGAATTTTGTATTATTTAAAAAGCAAATGCCCTAGTCCAAATGTCTGCTTTCCCATGAGCTTTGAGGGGAAAAAATGGTATAGAAAAAATGGAATACATAACTTTGATTTTTACTAGATTTGGTAAAAATCCCTTTTTTATTCTTTTTTGTCTAATGAATTCTAAAATGTAGAAGTTTGTATATTTATCGTTTGTTCTTTTAAATACCTTCAGGATTTTTCACATCAAACTGGACTCTTGATGTTCAGGGTTTAAATATAACAGCTGCCTGCAAACAGTGTTGTTACACAGATGGCTGAGTTAGAGAATCGTTTGTGGTGTGTTATTTTTTTCCCTTATTTTATGCTAGATGTCATGATTGTACAGAAGGAGGGGAAGATAAAGTCTAAAGAAATGTATATAAATGAAACAACTGCAAAAAATCTATTAACAATCTGAACATAGCTATAATCAGAGTAGTACTTGACTGCTTTTAGTTTTGTTTTAGTGTTTAGTGTCTAAAACCTTGGATGGGAATTCCTTTTTAATTAGCTCAGAGCCTGGTCTGTGCTGTGTCTAATGTTGTTTGCCTTTCCTGGGAAGTGAAAACTTGAAATTGTGCTCTGGAAGGAGTGGCAGGAGGGCCTAATAGGAAAAGGCAGTTATCCCCTGGATTGCCTGAATATTATCTTAAATTTTAAAAATTCTGGGTATAATAAACTCTGATAATTTTGGTATGAAGCTACAATCTCTTCCATGGTCTTAAGACTCTTCCGTGTTCTTACAATACCATCCCATTCCACTGCCTGTCATGGAAAAGCATCCTGTTTCCACAAGCCTGATCATTGCCAGTAGATCTCTTGTGAAATCCTTATTTAGGCACAAGCATACTGAAGTCGTCTTGAGATAAGAAGAGTTCATAGTGGCATAAATTTCAGTTTCCACCTCACATACTCCCATGTGTGACTAATTCTGGAATGGAGTCATTTGCACTGAGTCAGCAGTTCAGTGTGGTGAGTGTGCTCAGGCTATCTCACTTTGGTCTGTACTGAGCATTCGTTTGCTCTGCAGACAGAGCCAAACCAAATGGCTGTGGGATCCTTCAGCAGAAGGTGCCTGGAGTGTGGACCAGGTCTCTCTGAGAGAGTGTGCTTTGAAATAGGAAATTGCAAGAAAGATCTGTGAGACCCAGTGTGTGTTGGAAGCACAGGAGAGATTAAAATAGCATCAAAACCCTCTCAGCCTCTGTAGCCAGAGTGCTCGGGGCGAGAGCAGGCGAGGGGGGAACCGCAGTTCTCTGCAGCGCAGTCTGGATTTTATTACTTGCAAAGTGAAATCGCGAGGGGGAATGTCTGCTTCTGATGGACAGATATGTTGCAACTCATTCTGAAGATGCCTGAGCATAAATTTTTCAGCCTGCTAGCAGCTTTGAAGCTAGGACTGTAACTCTGAGACTGTGATTCATCTATCCGGCTCCTGCTTGTTGGTTTTGTCCCTCTTTCACAATTCTATTGAAGATGGTGCTGTTAATTATAAATTTTGAGTTTTAACACTCGCTGCTCTGTACTGCAATATTATTTGCTGGCTACTGAAGCCACTTTCCAATAATTCTGAGGTGCTGCAACCACAGGTGCTTCCATTTGGCCCTCACTTTTAGTAAACAATTAGTGAACAAGGATTAAAGTCCTTGTCTTCCCTGTTTCCTTTGAAATAATTCCGTTTCAGGGGCTCAAACTAAGAAACAAGATATAAACAAAAACCCCCTGTGGTAATAGCAAGAACATTATCTTAGAAATGTTCTTAAGTTTTGAGGATTTTAAAACTACTTAATGACACTTCCATCTTTGGAGCCCCTACAAGAAGAGGTCTTAGAATTGAGCTCTCAAGAGATTTTCTCACAGCTGTCCCTCCAAAGTACTGCGAGCTGTGTTTGGATCATAGCCATTCAGTGGAAAAATCATTTTATATTGTAGTGATAGGGTTTTCAGGAGGAAACAATTACAAAGCTACCTGATGGTCTTTAAAAGGAATTGGTGAGGTTTTCATCAATGTCTCTAATAAGCATTCAAGCACTAGAATTTTTTTTGCAAAGTTTGTTTTGGCACTAGGGTTGTTTTTGAGTTAATTGAAGAAGATGCTGGAGTAGTAACAGAACTGCAAAATAATTAGTTCTCAGGTGCTTCCAGTCTGCTGCTTACGTGGACTTGTCCTGCCTCTTTTCACATCCTGTTTGCTGGTAGTTGGACAGGAGGCTCTTATTCTGAAAATGAATATGGCTGCTCTGTTAGACATCTGTTCAGAGATCTGTGTCCTGTCTCTGCCTGTGAAAAAGGGGGCTTGTGTGGCCTTTGTTATCTCAAGTCTGGGGGCTGACTCCTTCTAGCAAGAACAAGCCTGTGTACTTTTAAAGTACTATTCAGTGGATTTCAGGCTAAAACCAGATCCAAGCGTCTGTTATCTTTATGATACTGTCTTTAGCTTAATTAAAATGGTTTTACTGGGATGTTGTTTGGGGTTGTGTGGCAGGGCAAGGAATTTAAATTAAACAGAAATACGGAATATCTTAAATCCATTTACCCACTCGTATCCCCACAGAAATGTACTTGTTGCCAGTGAAAGAAGGGATGCAGTACCTGAGCAGCTTTTCTGACAAAGCTGCTTTCCTTTGAATTCCAGCTTCCATAGCTTTTTTGTGTGTACATACTGACTGAACACGTTGAGTGTGTTTCAGACAGAGCCATTTTGCTAAAAATGTTCTCAGATACCTTATTTGGATAAGGGAACTTGTTCAATGTTAAACATGATCACTAGTTGGTAGTTTTTGTATATGATGTATGGAATATTAGATATTGCACTGTATGGATACATTATTTGAAAGTTTTGAATGTTTTTTGGTGGTTTTTTGGATAAAGCGCTTTATTTCACAATTAAACTGAATTTTGTACTGCGTGTAGAATTCTTCAGTAGGAAAAAATAGGAGGTAAATTGAAAACAAAGAAGCCTGTTTCCAGGTTGTGATGACCCATTTAAGGCAGGCCCCTTGGACCATGGCATGCACAGGCATTACAGTTTGTCTTCAAGAAATTCCTTCCAGTGTTCCTGTTCAAACAATTGAAATGAAGTGGCACCAGCCCAAGGACAGACAGTGTGTGACTAAAGCACAATGTAATGAGAAACAGACTTTTTGGATAAGCTGTAGCATTTTGAATAGCTGATTCATAGATAACGTGTTGAGTATCTGAGGCCTTCTAGGTCATGGTTAGGCTTCTGGCAGTGTGGGATGGTCCCAGTAGTATTCTTTGGAAAAAACGCTTGGATTAATACAGGATAGCCTTGCCAGTGGGAATACTGTGTATGTAGTTCCCAAATTCCAAAGGAAAAGAAGTCTTAACTGTTCATCTTAAACTTCATCTAGTGCTTTTCTTCCTAGCTGTGTGTTTTGTCTCCCTTTCGAGATTACTCTCTTGATACTTTGATCTCACCTGTTTGACAACTCTGAATTTTAGTTGCCAATGGCTTTTCTTGCCAGTCAATCCAACACTTCAAGAGTTTGTGTGGATTTGGGTTTTTTTTTCCCTTTCATCCTCTGTAAAAATAGTACATCTGTGTCCAAGTTGTGCATATTATTACTTTGATTTAGAATACAGCAAAACCCTGGCTGTTTTGTGTGTTGTATCCTGTATTTCATTAGATAACAGTAGCTGAGTGGTCCCTTCAGCTGCATTTCAATTACACCTTGTTTTCTCTTATATTTTAATGTGTTTTAAAATTGTTCAGGATTGAATTGCAAAGCCAGTTAAGCTTCTGGATGCAGAGTATCATGCCAGTTTTCTTAGTTGTTCATCCTGCCACTGTCAAAAATTTGAGTGTTTTCCCTCTCCTGACTCAACTATACTCAAATTCCTTGCTCTGTGAAAGATAATATGCATATTTTAAAATTTATATATTAGTAAATTAAAATATTAGTGGTTCATTTGGTACTCTCTGAAATATTTGTGACTTTGTGAGTAATTTTTTAGATGCAGATAATGTATGGTGTTAGCCAGAAAAGATGTACACAGTGTGCTGGTGGAATTAGTGTCTCTGATGTATATGGTATTATTGTGGAAGTCTATAGTAAACATGCAAGTGATGCAAGAAACTGATTTCGTAAGTCAACCTTTTGGGTAAGCATGGAAGAATTATGAATGCTTCCCTTTATGAGAACCCTGAGGTGAAGATGGGCATTCTGTACATCACAGGAAACTTACACCAGTTATGCTTAAAAAAATTTTGCAAGTGCTTCTCCAATGTGTTTTAGGACTTCGATGTTTGTGAAATGCTAGTACTAATACTGGTATTTATGGAAAGTATTTGAGTTCTCATCTAGAACACAAATTTTGGTCACCCCTTAAAACTCATTGTTTCTGAATCTCTTTAGTCTTTCCCTACAGGAGATCCCTTTTTGATTTCTTTTGTTTTGCAAGAACATGCAGAACACCTGGCAATTATTTGTGGTTTTTTCATGGATCCCTGAAGGATCTGTGAATGAGAGATGTCTGGCGTGGAGTTCTCTAATGATTGTTGTAAGGATTTTCTCTTGGTTGCCAGTACTTGGCCTACACTTCATATGTCATCCTGTCATAACTGATAGTAATCCACAGTTTTGTAAATTAAATGAAGTACTTTTTTGGGATGTGTTTGCAGGAAAAGGCAGGAAGCTGGGAAGAGTAACCGCTGTAGGTAACCGGGCTGCAAACACGATGTACCAGTGTTGAAGCCAACGTGTACTGTAGGCTGATATGAGTTTATTTCACAACTGGAGGAGTGTTGGGGGCAGGAGAGGCTGATCTGATGCTTTATGCTGAGATTTTTGCAAGGGAGCTGCTCCAGAGGCACAAGAACCTAGTTCTAGTTCTTCAAGAACAAGTTCCTAGTTCTTCTGAACCCTTACTGTGCTCATTATTAGTGAATCCTTGCAGTCATCTTGAAACTCCTGCATGTTTTCCAGCCAGCATATTGATGCAACTTTCCAGCATGCTGAAAAGTGGCTATAGGTACCTTTTCCTGTTTGCCATTAGCTTTGTGAAGAATATGAGATGAAGAATTGTAATATGTGTTTGGTTTTCTAAATTGGTTTGCCTTTATCAGAAGCAGTTAAGGGTTTACCCTAATGTTCTAGTCATGCAGCTACTCATAAAAGGACTCTGAGCCATACAGAAATACATGAAACAAAAAACTACAATTGCACTTCTAATGCATTGAATTAATAGATCTGTGAGGTCACCAGAATGAATTGTGGAGAAGGCTTTTTCCTGAAGTATTGTCACCCATGAGTGGAGAAGTGGGTTTTCATAGTAAAATAAAACTGAGGTGATTGAATGTACCTTATATCTCACTGGCAAAACCATCAGTTCAGTGCAAAATGTGAGCTGACACGCACTTTGAAACTTTTAATGAGGCATCTGAGCCAAGTGACATGATGGTCCAGCTAGTTAATAGCTCATCAAGGATTCAGTTCAGCCAGCACTTCAGTTCTCTAATAAGCTGTATGCAATAAACATAAGCCTTGTTGAGAACTGCTATCAGAAAGCAAACTTATCCATTTATCTTCCATGGATCAAATAACAATTTAAAAGTGAAAATAAATAGATGAGTTCTGTTCTTTTACTGATTGTTTTTGTATTGCCCAGCATTTTGATTACTGTCCCTTAATGTTCAGCTTCTCAGGATGGATAAATAGAATAAATCTTTTAGCCATCTTTTTTCTCCCCCGCAAGACTTCTACGTAAGGAAACACAAATGCTGCCTAGAGCAACCCTAGAATAGAAATGACTGAAGCCTAAACAGTTGCTTGCCATTCTTAGTCCAGATTCTTGAGGACCTGGAACATTCCAGAGGAGGCCACGTCTAAGCTTTAGGTTTCATATCTACTGTTTAAATTTTTTTGCTTTTTGCTTTTGTGGAGAGCAAAGGAAAATATTTAATTGATTTGGTAAAGTATGACTGTGGTATTTAATGTACTCTGATTAGATGATGTACAGCTCAGTCATTGTTTTCTTTGGAAGGGGTATTTGGTTCAGGTTTGAGTTCAGCCAATTTGCTTTGCCTAAGGATGTTGCTGCTGATGTGAGAGACTGGGGAGAAGAGTAGTGCAGATGTGTATTAATGTGTATATTTGCGCATAACACAGCTCTGAACAGCAAGCATCCTACAGAAGCATCATTTGTACAAATTATGAATGCTTCTTAAAATTTCAGCAGTAACCTAAAAATCTACACTGGCTGAATTTTTTCGAAGCCGTGTGTTTGTACCTCTCTGTCTCTGGTGAGCATTGGCCATGAGCCTTTCATCTAATATTGCAAATGGTATCCAAGTGCAATATCCCAGCAGTGTGGTCACCTTTGGCATTGCTGAAAATGAAAATTCCCACACTGCTACTGTAACAGAAGATAAACTTTGTTGTTGTGAAGCATACTTTCAAGACTCTGGTGGCCTTATATAAAGAGGAAACATTCTCATCTACTGTTAGTGGTTTTCTGCTGTTGTGTTTGTGATGGAGATTGTATTTGCAAGGATGCCAGAACTTGGTGCAAGCAGGCAGAAACATCAATTCTGATACCTTTTCTGTTCCCAGGAGACTCTTGCTGAGGATGTCTCTTCAAGCATAGGTTAAAAGTCCATGACATTACTGCCACCAGGTGTCTTAGATGCTGCTACTGCTACTGTTGGCACAGGGCTACTGCAAATGTAAAAGCAGGGAAGTGAGCGCATCAGGGGAACAGAATTCTTGGTGTTCTGCCCCCTTGCCCTGTGGTGGTGAGTCACAGCTTCATCAAAACGAGACAATCGCAGGATAAAATGGGGAGTGGTGCTGGAATCTTTTGGTCACGTATGTGGGCTGTAGTTTGCAGATATTTCCCCTTCTGAGTTGACAAAGATGAAGTACAAGTTCTTTCAGGATATGTATAATTGACTTACTCGGACTAAATGGTGACTGATGAAGACTTCTGTCCTCCTTTTGTTTGGTCATTTAGAGTTGCATTTCCCTCTTTTCCCTCCTCCTACCATCAGTTATCTGTCAGGCTATGTATAATTTGTTTCTTAATTTCTAACATTTGAGCAGCATAAGTAAAGTTGTGTACATTTGCTGTATCATTGCTGCAACAATTCTAAAGGAAAGGACAAGAAGCACTTGTATTTTTTGTGTTTTTAACAAATTAACTTTATCTTCCAATGAATTTTCTATTTAGTTATTATTGTAGTGCATTGAAATGCCAGAAATTAAAACACAGAAGAGAGTTATCAAATCAATTACCCATTTTCCTTTGCCTTCCACATAACTGGTGGTGAAAAATTTAGAAGGCAGGTGCTTTTCACCAGGAAAGTGGCAAGCAATGGGAATAATCCCTCAGTGTTTCACTTAGGTTGACTACTTGTGTACTTTCCTGAAATTTAAAGCATTTTCAATACCTTGTGTGAGAGGAAACCTACAGCAAATATATACCTTTAATCTGGAACCTTAAAACATGTAACTGTTTCAAGCCTATTCTTTTCTGTTGTGCTAGATATATATTTTATACTTCAGGGTAATCTTTCTTAAGGTTATTTGCATGCTCCATGAAGATTGTAGCTTATATAAAATTGATTCTTCTTGTGGAGACTTGCCAAGGAGCAAGATGAAATCATTCTTTCAATAAGCATTAACTTGGCCTTGCATTAGTGTTTTGCTACCTGTCAGAAGCTTTGTCTTCTGTCTTTAAACAAAGATGAGCAGGAAAGGGACTGGAAAGTTCTGTGCCTCTCACTAAGAGAAGAACAATGAGGTGCTGGAGCATGTCAAATGAAGAGCAGCAAAGCTGGCAATGGCTCCAGAGCACAAGCCTTATGAGGAGTGGCTGGGGTGTTTTTTAGCTTGGATATGTACTTTTGGAACAGCAGCTGTTTAGCTCTGTTTAATCAGTTTTTTGTGTTCCGTGGTTTGTAGACAGTAGAGTGATGGAAGGATCTGTGCAGATCTTTGATCAGTTTTTTTTTTTGTCTGTTGCTGTACAGGGATGCATTTTGAACATGCACCTCTTGTGTCTCTTTCCCTTCCCTTTTATCTCTCTACCTAGTCTTTAATGCTGGAAAGTATGAAGTGGTTTATGTGTCGATGCAGGAAAGTAGATGCAGTGCTTGTGCACTGAGACTTCCATTTCTAGGCACCAACTGTGTAATGCTGGGTGATTTTTAAGCTCAGTGGACTCTTTGTTGATATTTTGTTAGTCTAGCTCAATGGTTACTGTGCTCTTTTTTCCTCTTAACTGCTAGATTTTTTCGGGATGAGAACACTGCAGCCCACAAAGCCTCAGTTCCATTAACAGTGCTGAATATCAGAACACAATCTTGCTAGCTTCTCCTCTGATGACCCCTCATTAACCTTGCTTAAAGGCTTGCAAAGCCTTTCTCATGCGCTGCAGAAATGCACACAGAAGAACATTTGTCTGTTCTGTATGCTACTTCTCCCTCCAGATAATAGGCTGGGAGCTGCAGTGTCTTCACTCAAATTTTCAGACATTTGAATGCCTGATAAAATGCTGCTCAGTGTAACCTCAGCAGAGATAGATAATTCACCTTGCTTGTGATTCAGACTATCTATAATTCAACAGCACTTTGAAGTCTCTCATGGCTGTACATTTACAGATCACATCACTTGAAGACAGTTCATTGCTACTAATTTTTCTACTGCATGCCTGGATGAAAGCTGAATACTGTTGCTGTAGTCTAGTTAACCCTCCCTGCAAAACAACCCACTAACTGTTCCTGCACTATGGCTGTGTATCATTTCTGGATCGAGTGGTATGATATGCAGAAAGCTAGTAAAACCTGTCTGCAGTATATGAAGTGTCCAGTCTTTCTCTGTTTCCTCTTTACTGCTTATCTTCCCAATATTTGTGGAAGATGGAAGAGCTCTAAATCATGTAGCAGCTCATCCACTGAGTTTTGTTTGTTTTTTTTTTTTTTTTTTTTTTTTTTTTTTTTTTTTTTTTTTTTTTTTTTTTTTTTTGTTTTTTTTTAAAAAAAAAAAAGAAAACCCAACAGTTTAAAGTTGACCTATATCACTTATGAGTCTGCTTATTTGTAGATGGAGATCATGGGAAGTTTTCTGAGTCTGGTTTGTTCTGCTGTGCATGAAGGTTTCCCAGCACTTCAGCAATGTTCCTCCTCACCTTGGAGGATGTATAGCAGGAGCTGGCAGATGTAGTTCCTTTCATGTGGAGTATTTCTCTTGGTGGCCACTTGCTTGGTATCCTGTAGTATGTGTTTGAGGGTGAGGAGCACTGTGCCACCAGTGTAACACTGTGTGTGTTTAATGCCAGCTGCATTGTCCCAGACTTCAGCTGAGGCTTTTTGGTGTCAGTCAGTAAAACTAGTGGGAGCCTTGCTTGAGCTGGCTGAAGAGACTGAAGTGCTGTGAGCAGAATGCAGTGCCCTCGATGGGGAGGCTCCCCGGCTGGGCTGGGCCCTGTGACCGCTCTGGGCACTGGGGTGCGTTCTGCCGATGTGTGATTTCTTGTCCTGATGTGAACAGGGCAGAACTCAGAAGGACTGGGGACAGATAGAAAGGAAAACACGTGGGAAATTACTCAGAAGGCTTAGTGACTATGTGAGTCTCCCAGTTGAAATTTAAGATTAATTTATATGCCAGAAATGTATTTTTTTTCCTTATTAAGGATGCTGAGTAGATAGTAAGTCTTGGCTGAAACAATCACCAGAGGACTATAGACATTTTTTGCTTATAAGCTTTACTTGTTGTGGCTTGGTAAAATAGCTAATCTTGGGGGGGAAAGGAGTTGTTTTGGGTTGGTTTGTTTTTCATGTATATAAGGCATGTAGATACAGGGGTAGAAAGAGGGTAGTAACAATGCTGCGTGTAATTCGTGCTGCTGTACATTAAGGAAATTAGTGGAAGAGTAAACCTGTACCTGCTTTATCATGAATGCCCAAGATCCCTGCTTTACATGGAAAAATGTAAACACCTCTGATAGCTCTTTCCTGACCAAAACAAATCTGATGGGAAGGACCTGGATAAATGGAAACAGACAAGAAAAAGCTTATTGAATCGCTCTGAGCTGAACAATCGTTTCATTTGCTGCTTGTCTCCTTTCAGGCCCCTGGCACTGCAGAACTGCAAATCACGTGCTGGGACGCCTTGCTGTGTGTCCTGGCTTGTCAAAATAATTTAATGTAGGTGGAAAGGAATGAATGAAATGAACAGAGTAGGCTTGATGCATCTGTTTCAGTTTGTTCAAAGGGCAGCCCAGTGATTGGGATGTGACACTTAGGTCCTCTAGGGAAGCTATCAGTTTAGGAAGAACAATGCTGTCCATTTTATAAGGTGGTTAAATCCATTTTAGGAAGCAAGCTCTCCTATAGATTGACAGCTTTGTATATTTTTAAAAATATGTGGGCTATATCTGCTCAGCATGTGCCAGCTGAGCTACTACAAGAATGTGATTTGCTAACTTCTAGATTTAGGACTTTGTCTTGTCTGCCTAAGGTTGCTTGTGGTAAAAAAAGACCAAGAAAGGAGAGAGTATGTCCATTTTAGATTTTATTAGTGGGAATTCCAAAATGATTTGGTCTTTGAAGGATAGGATATCGAGCTGCATATTACTGACTGTTCTGAAAGTGCTGGCTTCTTTATAAAATTGTTTAAGTTTCCTAGGCTTACAGAAAATTACTTGTGAGTCTTTCTACTTTGTTTAGTTTTTGGCTGTTTGATTAAAAAAAAAAATCAACAAAAACATTAAAATTGTCTAACTGATCTTTTACTTGGTGAAATTGGAATGTTAATCTGTAAAACCTATATTTCTGCTTTCAAATGAAAACAACAAATATGTGTGGAAATGATCCATCTATGTACATATTTACACCGTGAGTTACAGGAAAAAGGCTGCAGGGGATAAATGTGCTTATCTGATTCACACTTAGAATGATTTAATCAGAAGGAGGGCATATTTTGAGTGATGGGCCACAGATTTCATTCCATCTTTAGAAGTGGAGATACAGCTGAGGGTCCTGCAGTTCTGCAGACTCCTGCTTGGATTCCACAATGGATTCTGAGTACTGCCTCCAGTAGCTGCCTTGTTGGGAAGACACATCTGGGCTTGAGTCTTTTGGAGTATGCAGTTACAACTGAGGACGGTGGAAACTCTTCCCTTCCCAAAGTCTTGCAAAATGCTCTTTTAAATTCTCACTAAGAGATGATGGCTTCTTTCTCTCTGCCACAGCTGTGCTGTACAGCTACTTTCTGGATTCCATGTGATGCCAAGACACTCTCATTCCCTGCTTTTCCTGAACTATTTATACCTGACATGGCTGCTAGTATCTCAGTCTCCCAAATTACATACTGTGCTCTATTTTACTTGCTTATTTCAATATTTTAGTAGCTGCAGCTGCTTGAGTTGCATTTTGGTACAAGAACGAGCATGAGGTGAAGTTGTCACTTTTGCCCATACTAACAGCACAAAGGATGCCAACATGCATTTGGGATAGGCTCTATTCTGGTCTGTGTCTATGCAGCCTGAGAGATCTTGCTGTCTAATATTTTTAATTACTCAGATTTTGAAAATGGACTTGTCATTTTAAATTGTATGTTGGCCTGCAGGCCAACTGTTTGCAAGTTGCATTAGAATGTAATTTGTACAGCTAAAACCAGTCATTGTGTATACAGACTTCATTGGTATAATTATACAGGAGACCCAGTATTTTCCTGAATGTTAGGGTTGTGGGTTCTTTAAAAGCATATTGGCAGTCTTCTGTAACCTAGCATTAGTGTTCCTTTAGGAGAAGAATATAAAAACCTGTTACAGATGAGGGTGTGGGTTGTGTCCAAGGAAATGAGGGTAGTAAAAGGTAGTATGCGCTGCTGGGCTTAGGAAACAAGTGGCCTCTCTGTCTTTTTCTTCCAGCTCTGTTTAATGTTCCCTTTTGCTGCTGCAGTTATGTACTGAAGGGTGCAGGGTTTCCTTGGTTGCAGAAACATAGCTGTGTTCCTGGGTGAAAGTTTTTGCCCTGTGCTTTGTCCAGACTTGTCCCAGATCACTGGGGCACTGTGACTTTCAAAGCAGTGTTGTTTTACTCAGTCTATTGCATGGTCTTGGTGGGTTTTTAATGCCAGCACTGAAGTGTTGAGTGTCTGTGCTGAACGTCACAGCTGTGTTTGCAGGAACATGATGCTGCCATGGATGTGACCAGAGAGAGAAATGAGTCCAAATGTGAGTGTCTCTTAGGAGTCTGTTCATTGATAACAGTGATTAGCACTTGTTAGTTTCTATTTGGGGACAGTAGTACAGGGGCAGGGAAAACTGAATAAAGCCCTTAAGGGAGATTGGGTTACGTGGGTTCAAATGAGAATGAAATGACATTTGACTTGATGTTAAGTGTAGGTCTAAAACTGATTTACAGCGTTTGTGGTAGATAACATGTTAGTATGCACACAATAAAGGAAATGTAATCCAAATGTGTATCAAAAATCTTGGGTTTGGATGAAAATGAATGCAGGTTTTCATACTTAAAAGTGATTAAAAAGTAATTATTGCAGCCTTTTTTGTATAATGACCATATATAGTAGCTGAATTTACAGCTAAGAACAGTAGCTTACAAAAGTGAATTATGAGGGTCAAGATCAGAGGCTGAGAATACTGCTTGATTTTCCTGTAAGAAAGATGATATTGTGATTGTGTTGTTTGAAGCACTGGTGCATGTGTGTATGGTCAGCTGTACCTCTTGCAGCTCACTGCTTTTCTGTCTCAGCAGTTTGAAGCAGTTAAGATCAAGGTTTGAAACAGAACTTGTGCTGCCTTATTCATTATACTGAAAGGAAAGCTATTAGAGGGGTAAGACAGCTCAAATGAGAGAACTAATTACATATAAAAACTCCTGAAGCACCTGAACAGACATGAATGTGCAATTGTTGGTGGAGTGTTTCTTCAAATGTTATATCACAACTTGTGCAAATACGCTTATGAAAGAATGGGAAGAGGTGGTAGTGCTGATTTCTGCAGAGTGAAGTAGTTGTAGGATTGAATGCTTTTTGATGTCTGTAGATTAAATTAGTCATACATAAGGATTTTGCATTTTCCTAAGAATTGTAAAGGTGAGTGACATTCTAGACACCAATTGGAAACTGATCCCTGAGGTGATTTCAAACCTGTTTTCAGACTTTCACCTGGGGAAATTGTATACTTCTGAAAATTGGAGGTTCATCTGAAAAAGAAGTTTGTCCATGCCTGAAGATACTCTGTGAACCTTTTAAAAAATGTTGATGGTCTTAGTGAATGTTGGATGGTTTAGATATTACATGGCTGAATTATATTGAGAAAACACATGACCTGTAAACAAAGGAAGAGGAATTACTGTCTGGAGCACAATGGGAGTATAAGTAAATCCTGTGTGTTTTTACTGCCTCCTTTCAATGGAAAAGACTATGTGAAATCAAGTGACTTAAAATTATTACTCAGATCTGACAAATTGGTCTTCAGTTATTGCTAAATAACTGTTAGAAACAATGCTTCTGAAATTCTTGGCTATAAGTATATCCTGAAATATCTTACGGTTTTTTAATGCAAACTGCACATGGACCCAGTTTGTGCCAGTCAGTCAGTCTGACTGGTGTGAGCAGTGCGTTGGTCATGCCTTGATAAACTGAGAACACTGCATGGCACAAGGAGACATCTGCTCTTGGAGATGTGCTGCTCCTTCAGGTAATAGCTGCTCCAAGTCTTGGTGATAGCTGATAGCCAGCTGCAATACAACAGTATTGTCCAGGAAAGCTGTTTTGTGTTCTGCCTCTGGCCAAAAGATTGCTCTCTGTCTCTACTGGGATGTTTTTTGGTTTTGTCAACATGAGGTTTCAGGAAACTTGCTCTATCATGAGCTTCTGCATTTAATCAAAGAAAACCCAATTCATTCACTTGATGGTCTACAGCTACAGGAACATACTGTATGTTAACAGAGGTTTGATGCTTAACCCTCTCTATGGGTGGCTAATCCCATCTGTTAACCAGTGGTCTGGATAAACATCTAGGAATAATGAAAGGTTATTGTTATGTAGAACATGAGAGGGACATGCTTTAAATGATCTGATTTCATTCTCAAACCTGAAGAGTTCAAGACATTATATCCCCTTTCCACCCCAAGTCAGGCAACAACTAAATTTATTGAGAGTAGTAAAGCAGGAGAAAGCAGAAAGAGGAGTTAATCTACAGATGTGCAGTGCTTAACTGAGAGCAATAGAATTATAAAGAACAACATATTCTAAAAAGACTGTAATAGAATGTGTTCAAAACAGAATATTTCAAGGTAATTGCAAACCAAATGGCATTTAAGACACGTGATTCTTGTGTGTACCTAACTATTTTCAAGTTGCTGCCTCTCGATGAGAAAATAAAGCAAAGCTTTCTGATGCACCTTTTCTTTTTCATTAGGATCGGAAGCTGTCCAAGTCAGAGCGACAAAGATTTAAAGAGGAAGCTGGGATGCTGAAAGGGCTTCAGCATCCCAATATTGTCAGGTTCTATGATTCCTGGGAGTCTACAGTCAAAGGAAAGAAGTGTATTGTTCTTGTGACGGAACTCATGACGTCTGGAACATTAAAAACGTGAGTAAATTAAGTCACAGCATTTCAGTTTCATTAGCACAGCACTGGAGCACTAGAAGTAGGTGATATTTAGAGTAGATGAGAACAGAGCTCTTCTGCTGAGGGATAACCTACTGTAGGAACATTATTGTTTAGGAGGAGCGTTACTAGCATTGCAGGGCATGGTAGAACATCTTTTAAGTTGGCAGGCTTGTCTGTTCTTACTTGTGATGTCCCAGTAAGCACATGCACAAGACTTTTGGATTTTAAGAGCTCAGGATAGCAATACTTAGTTTTTGCTTCTCAGAATTTCTTTGATTTTTTTTTTTCTCCAGCTGCTTTCCATTTAGGATGAGCTAGTTCATAAAGTTCAAAGCTCAAATTAATTCACCTCTTTTGGGAGGTTTTGGGTGTTACCACAATACAAATAACATGTAACAAGAAAAAAGTTCACCACCTATTGATTTATCTGAAACTTGCTGAAGCTTCAGATAAAAATCCTGCAGCTTGGACCTGTGAGGCAGCCGAGTGCACCTCGTGGTGTGCTGAAGGCCGGGTTAGGAGAGCGCTGGAGCCGCAGCCGCTGCGGGAGCCTGCAGGGGTGTGCTGGGCGCGGGGCTCCGCTCTCCGCCCCGGCTGGGAGAGACAGAGCCACCATCCCTCTGCTGGGTGTAGAGCTGCCAGCTCTGCTGTAAAGGGGCTCTGCTCCCCTCTGGGAGCGTGTCCCCAGTGCCAGCCACCATCCCTCTGCTGGGACTGAAGCTGCCAGCTCTGCAATGAAGGGCTCTGCATCCCTCACTTAGTTCAGTGCCCATTTCACTCTTGGAGAGGCATTCACACCCTCATGTGTAAGCAGGCTGCGGGAGCTGGAAGCAGTTTGCCTTCCCTTTGGCTGAAATCGCCTGTGAATGTNTGCTCCTCTCTGGGAGCGTGTCCCCAGTGCCAGCCACCATCCCTCTGCTGGGTGTAGAGCTGCCAGCTCTGCTGTAAAGGGGCTCTGCTCCCCTCTGGGAGCGTGTCCCCAGTGCCAGCCACCATCCCTCTGCTGGGACTGAAGCTGCCAGCTCTGCAATGAAGGGCTCTGCATCCCTCACTTAGTTCAGTGCCCATTTCACTCTTGGAGAGGCATTCACACCCTCATGTGTAAGCAGGCTGCGGGAGCTGGAAGCAGTTTGCCTTCCCTTTGGCTGAAATCGCCTGTGAATGTCTTGTGCTTTTTACTGTGCTTATTGATAGCTACAAATGGACATTCTTAAGAAGAAAAATGGCTCTCTGGGAGCCTGGGCTGCAGTTACAGGGAAGTGTTTGTCTCTTGAAATACTACTGGATGGCTAAGGATACGACAACAGTCTTCAGGCGTATGTTCAATGGACACATTGCTCAGGTTGTTTAAGGTATTTCAGGTAAAGTAATAGATCTGCTGCTTCATGTGCTGTTTTCAGACAAGTAATAAGTTTGTGGTTTTGCACCTCTGTACCGATGCCTTTAAATAAAGTTTACCTAATTTTCTGCTAAATGTGTAGTGCTAAATTTATTTTTTTTCTCCCTTTATCCCTCTCGCAGATCTTAATATTTGGATTGGCTTATGTGGTGTCATAAGCAAGATGATGAACTAATAATAGAGAATTATAAAGTAGGGGGTTGGTAGGAAGAAATACCCCAGATTTTCTGTCTGTGGGATTATGTTGTATCTTGAAATAAGAAAGTCTTTTTATTTCATGCAGAGAAAAGTAATAGGCTCTTGAATTGAAATCCTTTAAACTGTAGAGTTCTGGCTAGGATTTTACTCTACTCTTGTATAGCTGGTGTTCTAATTGTGATTTAGCTGTTTGATTACCACTTGGCCTTGAGACTTGGCCTTGAGACTTGACAGGTGAACTGTATGGGAGATTTCAGGTGTGCCTTAATCATTTCATGTGCTTGTGGCATTTTCCTAGATTTACACTGTACACTTGTGTTTGCATATATTTGACTACTACTTCCATATTTTTTTCAATATGTTTACCTTACCTGCATTTGATAAAAGTGATGCCTTTCTTCTTTTGGTACTTGGGATATAGACATTCCTGTCGCTTGATGTAAAAAAGTGAACAGAACACAAGTGGGATGATATCTTAAAGGAAATTTTCTCTCATGTTTTACATCAGTAAGGATTCCTACAGCTCCTTGAGCTCTGTGTAATTGTAATTACAGAAACTTAGACTGGAACCCTCCTGAGGTCTCTTCAAGCCCAAGTTATTCTGTGATAGTAGGAAAAGTGAAAACATACTGGGTAGTAGGCTTGTCTATTTTTGTGTTTATATGTGCTTCCATTTTAAATTGTTTTCTGCATTAAGTGACATGTGACTTAATTCAGGCTAGTGTTATGGAACAATGACAGCCACACTGCACAGTGCTGGGTGATGGTTGGATCCAGGTCCTTTAACAGTGAAAAGCTGGCAGTGGACTTGCATATTTGTAACCAAGAATGTAATTAGGGATTCCAGATGCTGAACTGAAGTGCCCCTACCATGTGATCTTTGGAACAGGCTCAAGAGAGATGAATGAGGGTTGTGTCAATAGCAAGAATTCAAGTGGTAGCTGATGCAATTCAGAACCTCCTTCAGTTTGTCTCCTTCCTTGGCTTGGCTTTTTCCCTGCCTTCCTTTACATTCTGAGACCTGATTTCCTCTGGAACTGACTCAATTGCTTTTACAGACTTATTTTCACAGCAGGATCATTGCTAGTAACTTGATTTTCCAGATCTTGTTTTGAACTGGAGAAATTAAAGTAAAAGGGATGAATACACTGCATTTCTGTGTTGGAGCTGATAGAAGCAATTTCATCAGGACTGTATCTCCTAGTTAAGTGAATCTGCAGAAGAGACTGACCACTACCATGGAATAATTGAGCACAACTTGCTTTTAGTTTTAAGATTGCAGTGACTAGACTCTATGCTGGTCACAGAATTTATTAGCAGTCTTTCTGTAGTGTGAAACTGATCTTTATCTGAGACTCTGACTGAGTAACATTGCCTGAACAAGAATCAAGTCCTTGCTCTACAGAGCATGCTGGGTCCTTTCTCTACATGTAGTCCGGCCTGTACTTTTTCAGAAGGAACAAAACAGCTGTTCACTTCAAATTATGTACCCAAATAGAGGTTGAGAGAAAACCCTGCTAGGAAGCACTTGGAAACTGTCAGAGGTTGTTCACCTTGTGGCATCTCTAATCTGCTGAAGTTAAGTAACAGAATAAGATCTTAGTCTTAGGTCATGCACATTGAAAAATATTTTTGGTATGAAATTTGACTCTTCTTACATGGGGTTTTAGAGAGAGATAAAACAGTTAAGGTTGGATTGCATTCTACCTGCAAAAGGATACAGACTTCTGTATGAGCTCTTCCACCTCAGTCATTTGACAGAGCCTTTTTAAAGATTTCTCTGCCCTGTCTCTATCTGTCCATAGTTTTGAAGTAATGAGTAGTACCAGTTGGATTCAGGTGATCAAACCCTATTCTGCACCAGGGAGGGGAGCTCTAAGAATTTCTAATTTATTTGATAACTCCACAGGTAAATTTGAAGCAGATTTGAAATGTAATTTGGAAACCTTGAACAGTGAGCTTGACTACTCTTATAAACGAGGGTTTAATGATTTCAGAGCTCTTGCAGTTTTCCACAGCTCTGTACTTTGTTGGTTATTAACATTTTGGATCTAGTGACCCACCTTCCCACCCAGTTACAATTAATCAAGATAGAGGTTGTAAGTGTTTGAGAAGTTAAATAGGTAAAGAACTGTAATTCATGGGCCTTGAATTATTTGTCATTGAAGCAGTGCCTTGAAATTTAGCAATCCAACAATCTAATTGCTGTAGAATGATTTTGTATGCAGAGGAGTTATCAGCTATGTACACCAAGCTTTCACATTTTTGTTTCATCATTGTAGTCTGCTGGCTAGAAGAAAGGGGATAGGTTTTGTAGAGGGGAATCATCTTTAGCTTCTCTGAAGTAATGAAATGCTCAGATAGATTTTAAAATAGAAGTTGAAATTTATACATGTCTTTAATTACTGTTTCTTTGCTTCCAAACAGCAAATGGTATAGTTTAATCTACTATTTGTTAGCAGAATCTGTTTAACCTATTGTTACTTTTTTCATTAGGTATTTGAAAAGATTTAAAGTGATGAAAATTAAAGTACTACGAAGCTGGTGCCGTCAGATACTGAAAGGCTTACAATTTCTGCACACACGTACTCCTCCCATCATTCATAGAGACTTAAAATGTGACAACATCTTCATTACTGGCCCTACTGGATCAGTCAAGATTGGAGATCTTGGTCTGGCAACTCTGAAACGAGCTTCTTTTGCCAAAAGTGTGATAGGTAAGCCTCTCCTGTTTTGGAGGCTGCTGAGCCAGTCTGCCTCTTTGGAGACTTTAGTGTTTTAAGAACTTTCCTAAAAAACATGCATACAAAGATATGTGGTCAAAGCCTGAAAATATGTAGGCTTTGTCTCTTGGTTGCTGAGGTCATTCTGTGTTCCTAATGCAAAGACATGTTGAAATTTTGGTTGTGCTTTTGTTACTTAATATATTAACGTTAGCTATTTCAGAATATAGATTTCTTGTCCCGCCCAACAATCTAGTGCAACATTGTTGATAAAACCACTCTTCACTACATATAAATCTTACCTTTGATGTGGTGCTGCTTCAAGAAATGTACAAATGCATTTTGGTGACCAAACAACATTTTGATATTTAGTGTAGCATTAGTTCATACAGCCAAATTTTTTTTTGTTGTCACCAGGTGTTAATGTTGAATCTCTTGCAGCTTGTGAATAATCAGAAACTGAGGTATACCAAAGAAAGTCAATATTATGTATATGTATCTAAATAATAACACAGACTGGGGTATAATGCCTTACTCAGGGAGTCTGTAGAATGCAAATTTGTGTGAGTTAGGAGGGTGCATTGGGAAGTACTGCTTTATTCTGGCTCTGTCCCTGTGTATCCATTCATAATCTTTTTCAGAAATTGGTTTGGTGGGACTAGTGTAATCTTTCTTGTGAATTCTTGAAAGAATTGGTTTTATCAGCTTTGTTTTTATAGTTGGGTCAATAGACTGCAGGGAATGAGGTTTCTTTCACTCTCAGTATTTAGAGCTTGCTAAAATTCAGCATTTCTCAACAGTCCTGTGCCAGATTCATAGCTGGGATCAATGGCGTATACCTGTAAATTTTCTTGCAAGCTGTCGCTGAAATATTTCCTGCTTCTTAACCAGGCCAAAGTATTAATAGGGAAGAAAAGAATGGTGTTAAAGACCAGAATTTCTTAAGCATATTTGTCATATCTTCAAATTTATCATAGGAAAATTACCATCTGTTACATAGTTCTCTGTTAATGGTTAGCCTTTGGATAAATGATTGCAATGACATTCTTTTTGGTTTAGCGTGGTGAAAACAAGCAATGGGCTGTCGAATGATCTGTAAATTGTCTGGACTCTGGTGTCTGCAGGAAATAATTCTGCGTTTAAATTTACAAAAAGCACACTCCCATCTCTGGCTTAAAGTAAATCTGATCATACAAAGCAGTCCCTTTGTTTGCAGAGGGGTTCTGTGATGCTTCACTGGGCAATAATTTTCTGCACACTATTTCAATGGGACTTGTTGAATCTCACGCTCTATGCCTGTAACTCAATCTCTCTGTATTTCTGAGTATTTTTGACTGTAGGATGTCCCTCACTAATGCCTGTATCTGCAGTAGGCCTATAAATATACTGCAGGTGGGAAGGTAAGTATATGAAGAAAAGGGCTCTGGTGAGTGGCCTTTGCAGAAAATTACCTTTTATCCTCTTTTCACGGAGATTTTTATTTGTAACAACAGAGCTTTTCATTGCAAGGCCTTACCTGAACCATTCTACTTCAGCAAGTAGATGGAGAGCACCAGGTCAGAGACTAGCTATGGGCTCTTACCAGTACTACTTCTTTTGCAGCAGAGGGCAGTCAGGTGATTTATGAAACAAGGTTTAATGTGCCTCTTTTCTTACAGGGAGAAAAGGTAAGTGCCTTAACTCTCCTTAGTATTTGGTTTGCAGCCTATGGCTAGTCTACAGTTTTTCCCTCTTCTTATCCCCTCCCCTCCTGTTTGATTTCAGGCTAATCCAGTCTGTTCTGATATTTGTATCAACTAACATACCTAAACAGGGAATTGCCTCAGTTCTCACGAGCCATTGTTATTCCATTAAGGCCTTGCAATGGAAGACTCACAAAGTACATTGGTGCAACAGAGTCACTAAGGGTTTCCTCCCTCTTCTTTTTGCCTCCACTTTCTCTTGTCTCACAGGTTTGCCCAGCCGCTTGCCCCTGCGGTGAGTAACGCCAGCAGCCTCTGCTCGCTTTGAGACATTTAGAGTCTGAATCGTTCTTTTAATTTAAGGTACCCCAGAGTTCATGGCCCCCGAGATGTATGAGGAGAAATATGATGAGTCCGTTGATGTGTATGCTTTTGGGATGTGTATGCTAGAGATGGCCACGTCTGAATATCCTTATTCCGAGTGCCAAAATGCTGCGCAGATCTACCGCCGAGTGACCAGTGTAAGTCTCTCCTCGCCACCGAGTCTAAGGCTACTGCTGTTAGCAGCCAAGGCTACAGCTGGGTAGCACCAGTGCTGTGCAAGTGTGGGGGGGGGAAAAAACCTGAAAAGAGATTATTTTGGGATGAGTGCGAGGTTACATGGTGGTTGAACTCACTGAACATCTGTTAGAAGCTTGTAAGATATGTGAATGGAAATAAAATTTTGTATGTGTTCATACTCTTCTTTCAGTATATGAGAAAAAAAATATGAAGAAACCACCCCCCCAAACCAAACTAGAAAAAATAAATGCATTAGAATAATAACAGATTATTTTCTAAGCCACTTGGGGGATGGTGGAAGTAGTTCTGTCTTGAAAAGGAGCTGGTAACCTTATTCTTTGCAATAAAGCTGGATAACAGATTTGAGCACTGGCTTAGTTGCCTGCCAGTTACCTAGAGTGATTTTAATAGTTCATTGAATTCTGAGTGGCTCTTAGCTGCTGTGTTCTGGGGGCACTTCTTATAATGATGAAGTGGAAATACTTGCTAAATAGCAGGAAGCTATTCCACCCTGGTAAGTACTGGGCAAGTGTAGTGATGGAGGTGGAGGCATTGTGGAAGAAAACAAATACGGCTGAGAAGGCAATCAAGAGTTTAGAGCTGGCCCATCTGACCAGACTGAGTGGAACATGCAGACTTTGAGTGCAGGAAGCAGAACTGCAGTGCTAGAAATATGCACTGTGGTGTGGCTAGATTTAATCTGTGCTATCTGAGGCGGTGTTGTGAAGACTGTACCAGTACAGTGAAACAAACATGTTCAACCTTGTGACCTAAGCATTCAGAAAGAATAGTGAGGTGGCTGCTTGAGGAAATGAAAACTTGCATTGGATTTCTCAGAATACCTGTGCATGTGTGCAAAGGAAAAAAAAAAAATCCCCAGGCCTACGTCTTTGTCTAGAAACAAATGAGTTCCTGTTAATTTTTTTTGCACATGTTATCTCAGAGAAGTTGCAGATTTAATAAACAACTTGCCTAACTTTGGAAAAATAAAACACTCTCTTATTCCTAATGCCTCACACTGCAAAAGGTAGATATAATTTGTGACTTAGAGTTGGAGAAGAGTCTTCATGTCAGAAGCAAGGAATTCTGAAGAGAGGCTTGGTGAAATAAGACTATCCCTTTTTTTCAGAGAAATATTGGAAGGGCACAGAAGAAGGGGGGGGGAAAAGGCATAAGTGATCACTTCAGTGTTTTGCACAGATGTTGTAATAACTTTTTACATGCATTTATATACATACAGACTTGGGGGTTTTTTTTGTTTAGTTTTTTTTTGTGTGTGTTGGCAAACTTGCCTGTAATTTTCAAAGTAGTGTTTAAGAACTAGGCTAAAGTCTAGTCCTTCCTCTGTGTACAGCATAATCTGTCTTGGAAGCAGTTGGGATCAATGAAAGAAAGCAACGTATCTTACTAGAACAGTCTCAGTGGCACCTTTTACTGTGCTTATGTGTCTTGGACAGAGCCAAAGCAGCAACATTTGGATGGACATTGCCTAATGTAACTGTCCTGCCTGTTCCTTAAGGACACTGCTAGGAACTGGGATGTTGGTGAGAATCAGCTGGTGAGACAACCTCAGGCTTGTAAATCCCCAGGTCTTACAGACCCATCTTTTCCCTGATCTTTGAAATACATAACTGGAAAGTTTGTAGGGACTTGTAGCAGAAAAAAGTTACCTGGAGACTTACCAGGGTTCCACTTACCACTTGTTTATTGTGTGTGGTGCTCCTTTCTCCCCGTTGTTATTGGCTGACGGTGGAAATTCTAAGTGGATGAGAAACACTGGCAATTTTTTGATCTGTCCAACACCACCTTCTCTTCTACTCTGCTGATGGTCCACAAGTCAAGTTTATTGGTTGATTTTTTTTTTCCCAACTACTTAATTTACTGCTTGAAAGCTGTTAAGATACATTTTGATATGAAATCCAGCAAATGTTGTTTTATTTCAGAAGTAGCAAAGGACAGGAAGGTAAAGGAAATGTACATTGTCTGCTTCGAAAGGCTGTGTGCTTTGGTATATTTGGGGTTGTTCATTTCAGTGTAGTTGCAAAACAATTTGTTCAAAACAAAACCAACCAGAAGTGAAATGTGAAGAAATTTCAAGGAAAGCTTTCAATGAAGGCAAGACAACATTATCTGGAAATAAAGCACAGTCCTGTCTTAAGTGATAATGGAGGATTGGTGTTCTATAATGTGGAAAGAGATCTGTGTTATGAAAGTGAAATTAAATTCTTCTGGCATTCTTTTTACCACTCCATGAAAGCTCTGTGAACCGATGTGAAAAAGAGCCAAGTAGTTTTAGATTCAGAAGATTTTAGAGATTTTAGAAGTTTAGACTATGTGTGCAGTTGTGAGTGAGGGGTGAACCATTTGCCAAATTCATTACTTGAAAGGACAGTGTGTGAACTATCAATAACAGAGTGGAGGCAGAAAACCCCCTCCTGCAAAAGTGACTAGAGCAGTACTTACCAACACGTCTCTTCTAATGTATGTTGGAAGGTGGGTGTGTTTTGTGGAAGATGTTTAGCATCTCCTTTTCAACCCCTTCATTGCTACCTCCCTGGACATGTTTAGGGGTGTTTTGAGGTAGCAGCTACAGTCCTGCTGTGCCTTAAATTAAAAGGATTATTTTGTCTAGGTGAATACAGAGAGCAGAGTGAAGGACAACAGGAATGGTCTGCTATGAAAGTCGTGAAAGGTCATACCATGTTGGTTAAAAACCACTGGAACCCCAAAGGCAATAAGATCAAAATGTGCAGCCTCTCACTGCAGGCCATATGTATTTAAATTAATTAATTTCCCTCACCCTCTTTGCAGGAACTATTAGGCTTAGTAAAAAAGCAAAGCTGCTCCATTATCTTAAATCCTTGCTATTGCTTAGGACAGAATCCTGTAAAAGACCAGGGTGTCCTCTCAGAACCTCTTGGTAATACCAGCTTATATTCTTCTCTCCCATTTTGGCTGTGCATTGGTCTCTTTTTTTAGGGGGCCTTCAGCTGTGTTGAGTTTTGACCTGACACCTTTTGTGGTAAGGATGGCTGTAGCTGATGGCCAGATACTGCAGCTTTGCAATACTGCTCAGAATACTCAGACCTGTTCTACCTCTTTGGTTCAGGGTCTTTCCTCATGATTGGAAGCAGTTTTTTGTTAAATAATACACCTTGGCAAGCACAGATCTAGAATTTGGATCTAAAGGCTGAAGTTCCTCTCACAGATGAGACATTTTTTGGCTCGGGCAGTAATTGTTGCTTCACATCTTGGACAATAGCATTGCTGCAAAAGCCTGCTGTTCCTAAGATGCTCATTTACACTGTCTACATTCTCTCACTGGGAAGTTCCTGTAGTTCCTTAAAACAGTTCTAGGATAAAGTTCTTGAAATTGCTCTGGCCCAAGAAACACAAGTACAATTAAATTGTTATTCTGGATTACTTTATCTAGAAGAATTCTTTTAACAGAGTAACCTGGGTATGTACCTGGCTTAAAAAACAGAACTATTCAGAATTTGTAGGGCTCAAGGTGTTATGCCAAACTTTGTTTCACCATTCTGAGAAGGAAACCAGCAGTTTAACACAGAATATTGACCTCTGTTTGCACCCTTTAGCATATTCAGTCCAGACCCTTTCACTAGCAGTTTCTTTAGAAAGGAAAGACATCTGCATGGCTTGTCACTCAAGCATAAAGGAATCTAGCCTTGATCTTTGTTTGCATTAAATCATAGTGTTGCAGTTTTGTCTCAAAACCCTGTTTACTTTATTGAAGCCATCCTCTGCTGTTCTTTGGAAATGGTTCCAAATAAATTAGTAGTCAGTGCTTAAAGAATTGCAGCTCTTTGGATTTTTACCTTCCTGTGGGATGGGGAAATCTCTGAAGATTAAGCAGTGTGTCTCCTCAGCTGGGGAGAATGCACCCAGTGAGCATTTACTGGTGCGTGCTTGGCTTCAGAAAATAAATAATCTAAGCCTGCAATGAATTAATAACAAGCTGCACTATAGTTAAAGTACTGTTTTCCTCTCCTTTGGTTCATTTTTTTCTCTTCTGCCCTCTCGTGCAAGCACAGCTGCCTGTGTGGAATGCTACTAGATTAGGGAATGGATCCCCTTTTCTTTGTGATTTTGGTTTTTTTTGTGGTTTTTTTT
>VZRH01000071.1:334107-366851 GCA_013397555.1 Urocynchramus pylzowi | reverse complement strand
GGGAATGGATCCCCTTTTTTTTTGGTTTTTGGTTTTTTTTGTGGTTTTTTTTTTTTTTTTTTTTTTGCAATTCTGCTTGGTATCCAAGTAATGCAGAAAGTTACAATGCAAAATGAAATCAAGATACATAATTCTTTTATGTACTTGCTTGCATAAAAAACAAAAGAAAGAATGTAAGAGCTTGGTAAAATTCAGGACAGTTTCCCTGTCTGACTTTGTTCTTCTCAGGAGACTGATATGTTTTCTTTGACCTGTTCCATGCATATTGCAATTAAACACTTTGTCACAGGAGATATTTAAAATGGGCTACACGTGCATTTAAATGGAAAAAGAGATATTTATAGAACAAACATCTTAAGTATGATTTCTTAATTTAGTCTGTTTGGGCATCAATGCAGTGAAGGCATAACTAACTGCAGTAACTTCAGCTGCTTTGCCTCAGCCTCTGGTGGGACCATGGAAACCCAAGCTGTTGCCTCAAAATCTAGATCTCTAATACTTGGATGTCCCAAGGCTTAAATTTGCTAGGTGATTGACTAGTCCCAGGACTAGTAAAAAGACAATGAATGTGTTTATTATGCAGATTTTTATCCTTCTTGCATATCTACCTCTAACATAAAAATCCAAATATGTTCATTGCAAAAAAGTTAATAAAACCATCCTCAGTTTCAAATGTACTAATCATCTGAGTATGAGAAAACTTCCTTTTTCTTTCTCCCACCTCCCATCATATAAACTTACCTTTTAAATTTCCCTGATGGACTTGCGCTCTGTACTTGGTTTTCTCCATGCTTACTTTGACAAAGTGAAGTTTTGTATTTATCCTTTCTTCCACCAGAAGTCCAGTCTCTTCTCTCTAAACAAATGTCTGTTGTCTGAGCTGGCCTTAAGATGAGAAATGGGGGGGGGAAGCATTTTGCATTTTTTGAGTTTTAAAAAAAAGGTTGTTCAGTACTAAAATGTTCCACAGCAGGCATAATGTTTTTCTTCTGTTCTCCAGAGCTTAAAAAAGGGCCTAAGGGAACAAGGCACATAATGAGTAACCTGACCAGGCAGTGTCTAACTGGTTTAAAACTCCTTAATCTCCCTAACTGGTGGGAACTGGAATTCACTTGTTAGGGTGAAGGTCATTCTCTTTGCTGGAAAGAAGGCAGTTACAAAGTGCTGTAGTTTGGTCAGTGAGATAAAATGAATCTTTTCTTTATTGTCTTAAAAGTTAGGCGTTATAACTGTCTAGAGCAGTCAACTGCTTCATTTTCACTAGAGGTGCAGTGGACAAAGTATTCCAGCTCTTATCTTCTTCTTCCTGAGGGGTCTTAAGTAGCAAATAAGTACTAAGCCTTTAGACATATGATTAATTTTACTTGCAGTACTTAATGAGTGACAATTAATTTCTTCTTCTGCTTCTGGGAAGCAATATGTAGCATTTTTTAGGCATGAATGAAACTTTTCTTTACCTTGCATGACTTGGTTTCTTGACCTGGTTTAAATAGGTATGAAGATATCTTTCTTATCAACCTTCCTAGTGAAAAAAGCATTGGAAAAAAAATCAGTGGAAAAGTAGGGGAGGAAACCCTCCCACAGAGAAGGTGATCTTTTGTGAAAGCAGGTATTGAAAGGCTATAAACCTTCAACCAAGCACAGGAAACATTAATTGGAAGAAAGGGTAAACTCTTGTGTTCCTTCAAAGAAACAACTTCTGGCAGTAAAGTGTGAAATGTACAAAAAACCAATTGCACATCATGTGCGGTTCCTTTCCCTCACACTGACTGAACTAAAGAATGCTTAAACTTCTGGCACTTGCCTCTTGCAGCCGTTCACCTCAGTCTCAAGTGTTTTGCTGTAACAGCTTTAGGAGTGCAGATCTTCCTGTGTGGGAATTCAGTCACTGACTCATCAATTCAGAAACATACAGCCTTAAAAGTGGAAGGTGGGACTTCGAGGATTTGAAGCATTAATATCTTAAGCTGCCTTGCATGTTCTTTTAGAAGTCCTCTTTAACAAGTTACAATGATCCAAGTAAGGAAAAGCAGTGATCAGCTTGAGCCTGTCAGTCAGGCACCAGAGTTGATGAGGGGAGTGGAACATCTTGCTCCTCTGACAGGCTCAGGGAGCTGGGCCTGTTCAGCCTTGAGCAGACTGAGAGGACCTTATCGATGTCTGAGTATCTAAGGGAGGGTGGCAGAGGATGGAGCCAGGTTTTTGGTGCCAGGCAATAGAGCAAGAGGCCACGGGCAGAAACTGATGTGCAGAAGTTCCACCTGAACTTGAGGAAGAACTTCTTTCCTGCTCTGGAACAGACTGTGCAGAGAGTGTGTGGAGTCTCCCTGTCAGGGGATGTTCCAGAACCCTCTGGAGGCAATCCTGTGCCACGTGCTCTGGGATGGCCCTGCTGGAGCAGGGAGGTGGGAGCAGATGACCCACTGTGGTCCCTTCCAGCCTGCCCCAGTCTGGGGGTTTGTGTTGTTTGCACAGCTAAGTTGGGTGATGCCTGAGTTTGGAAGGGAAAAGGCTTATTCAACCGAATTATTTTCTAAAAGCAGCTCACTGTTCACCATCAAAAGCTTTACGATCACAGCTAATTTTTTTTTTTTTTTGTCAATATTGGTGTGAAACAAACTTGGTTTGAAGTAAAGGGAGCTATTTCTTTCTTACCTTGCTCACTGATGAACCTGGGTCGTGTCTTGGCAGTTTTGAACAGGATATGATTTTAAGATCATCAGGAATTGGAAGGAGTGGAGGATTGTGAGCAATGATTGAACAGCATAAAATCAAGTGTAATTTAATTTCTGAAATGTAGTACTAATACGGAGTTTCTAGATGTATTTTTAGAAAACTAAGTAAGTTCACAGAATGTGGGTGAAACAATGTATCTTGAAAAATTTGGAAGGTTTAAAAAGTATCTTTTAAGGATCAGATCTCTTAAAGCTATGATCTAGTATTTAATATTCTATCCTGTACTGACATCCATTGAGTTCTTACACTAACTGAGGTTAATTTAACAAGAGATGGGAAGGTGGCTCTTAGGAGCAGGGAGGTGATAAGTGTTTTTAAAGTGCCTGGCTCTGCAGTGTGATGAGAGCCATTATAATTCTGTAATTAGTGAATCACTGTAACATTCCTGTGGGGAGACTGATGGTTCAATGTTATTTGTCATAGAGTGCCACTAGTTAAAAATACTGACACTAAAAATGCATAGGCTACTATTTCTTGTCCTGCCAGCTGTACTGCTATAGTTGCAAGGGGTAGGAATGGAATAACTCCAGGAAAGTCTTCACTCTATTAGAATAAGTCTGAAAATAAAAGGCACGGTGACTTTTGGTGCATTGTTGGAATTGTGCACTATTTTTGGTGTTTGCAACATTATCTTAGGCCTTTTAAGTAGATAATCCTTTCTAAAGGCTAGTTCTGGTACCACATGGGTTTTATGGCCCGTGTTACATCATTATTTAAATTAGTTTGAAGTCCAGTGGAACTAATCTGTGGCTTTTGAGTTACTGTACATGAACTTAAAAATGAATGCAGAACAATGATTTTCTACCAGAGTGGGAGCAGATTAAAGCAGAGGGTGCAATTAATACAATTTTATTTTTCAAAAACATGTTTTCTATACTGAAAATAGAAGACAGACATTTCTAATATTGTGTCACTGTGGCATTTCTAAATTTATATAACTGAAATGTGTGTCTAGGCATGTCTGGTTTTGTTGTTTTTTTTTTTTTTTAAAGCCATTTTCAAGCTGAAGTCCTAATAATGGAAAGGGTCATTGAGCTAGCTCAAGGTGTTCACATTAGAGGCAGCATCTCTGCTTCTAAGGGTTAGGTTAAAGAACTGTGTGTGATAGATGCAACTGATCTTACCTTCATGCTTTTGTGCAAGAGTAAAAGAGTTGATACCTGATCTGCTTGTCCAATCAGACTTTATTGTTTCAGAAGAACCTCTGTCCTCATACTTTGTGTTTCTGAACAAGGCCCTTTTCACTTTTCCATGCACCAGTATGCTAATTGTTAGCCAACTGTGCACTAAGAAACTCTGTTCTGGTTACAAAATTTCCTGTTCTGGAGCTTGATTAATTTATTCTATACATTAGAATTGCTGCAATTACAGTAGCTGTTGTGATATTATAATTAATAACTTTTTTTAAAACAGAAACGATGTTCTTAGCTTCAGATTCTTTGGATTTTTGATACTTCATTTACCTGGTGGTTCTGAAAAGCAGTGAACTTCCATGTGTTGAGTAAAAACTTAAAATAGCTTTTTTGCTGGGCTGGATCACTTGTCAGTGGGGTAGCTCTGAGCCATAGTATATATTCTGCAGTAGTGCATAGCATTTTAGTATTATCACAAATACAGTGGGTTTGACTTTAGTTAGTGCCTTGCATTTGAGAGTGCTGGAAAGGCTTGCAGCCAGTAGTTTCCAGGAAGAGTTATGACTAGCTCCTGTTCAGACTTAAGTGTGTGGGAGCGAAGTAACAGAGCTGTAGCCTACTATAGCAGTCTTGTAAGGCTTTGAATGCTGTAAAATCTCTGGCTTTAGGAGATAGAAGTACAGTATTGAGACACTGACAGAGAAGTTGCTTGAGTAGGCAGTGTCAGTATTCTCCAGCTCTTGGGCATGGGGATCACCTGTAGGATATGTATGTGAAGGTGATAGTGAGCAAAGTTTGCTCATGGAATGAGGAGTCTGTTTTATCCTTTTCACCAAAAATTCTCTCATACAAATTTAACTTCAGGATGAAGCAATTAGTTTGAGTGTGTCAATCAAGATACATAGATATTTTGTATGTATAACAACTTTAGTTCTGTACATCTGTCAATTTGTTGTTGTGATTGACCTCTAATTTTTTTGTTAATGCCTCAAAATGTTTTTGAGGTTAGGTGGTAAATTGAAGAGGAAGAATATGTAAATTGTGATCAGTGAGGTTGCAGTGAGCAGGGCTTTATAAATTCTACAGCATTGTCTTCACAGTGTGACTTCTGAACTCAGGGCACACATGCTTACCTGTTGGTTTGGAAAAAGTTAAGGATCATGAGACTTAAATAAGTTACACACCTGCACTGCAGAGGGTGAAGGCCAGTTGCTTAAGGTGTTTCAGTGGCATAGAACTCTCAGATAGATGAGATGGGAAATTTTGATGTGGATGATGGTAGATCCACAGATGATGGTCAAGCTCAAAAGGTTTTGGGTTAAAATATGCAGTTGTTGTTTTTGATCAGAAGGGAAGACAGCGAGGCCTGTCCTGGCCTGAACAGTGCCTCATGAGCTGGATCTGGCTCACTAAAGCTTTCATCTGCTTGCATTGCAGTAATGCTGTTTACTTTGCTAGGATACTGATCTGCTACAGAGTTTATTCTGCAGGATTTACCAATTTAATTCTTGGCAGAATTATCAATTGTCCAGAATTAATTGCTGTGAAAATACCGACATCAGTGAAACTGAATTTTTACTTCTGTTTAATATGTTGCATTTTTATTTCTTTAAAAAAACTACTCTAGTTTTCTTTTTAACCAGAACAAGAAAATCAGTCCTGTGTCATGTGTCTCTTGAACTGAGTAAATGTTAAGCTGAAGTCTTTTTTTTTCATACTATGTGTTCAGTTCAACTGGGGTGAGAATTGTCAGTTTCAGGTGTATTCTGTGTGAAATAAGGAAAGAACTAAATCTGAAAGATTGTTCCTAGAACGGGTGGCAGGATTAAAATGAATGATTAGAGGTGGTGAAATGGTTAAGCATACAGGTTTTGAGGGCTGGGTAAGTAACTAATTGCAGGTAGTGAAATTTAGGAGATCACGGGGTAAACCAATTTAAATGCTATATATACCATAGCCTGAGGGCTTCTTTGGGACTGGGGGAAAGAGGTTGGATCTTTTTTTCCACTGCAATCATACTCTCTCTAAATTCCTGAATTAATGGTTTGTGGCAGCCTGGGACTGGCTCAAACTAGAATGGTAGCAGCTTAGCAGAAAGGAAATATAGACACTTTAATTACTTTGTTTGTGTGATTTGACTTTGCTGCTGGTGCTATTAGCTTCTGGACTGCAATGTTAGAACGTTTTGTTTGAGAAGATCAATCAGTTACTGTAGAATTCTTTCCAGGCTCTTAGACTTACAGCACCTTTGAAAAGAACCTAGCAAGATTTATGGTTCTACCGGCACAGGTAGACTTGACTTGTGGGAAGCTGAAATGTTGAACGTGCTTTGCACATCATGCCGTGTACCCCAGAAAAGTGTAGCCTTACTTAAGTGTGTGGAATGTTGCTTTTGCAACGCTGGTGGTGTATACTCTAAAAACACCACTGGTATAATTGTGGTATACTTGAGGAACTGAGTATGTTATTGTAGGGTAAAAAGTGATCTTGATAATTCTAAACTGCATTTTATAACAGTTCATCACCACTAGTTTGTCAAAATTAGTTTGCTAACTTCATCTTTAAAACAGTATGTGATCTTTCTTAGCATTGCTCCTTATGTCCTTACAATAAAAAAACCCAAACCCTGAAACTCTGGCCAGCTCATTTGATTAATAAACAGGTTTTACAATGGTTGCTTGGAACTAGGTACCAGAACAAAAAAAAATTGAACTTCAGGTTGAGCCCTGAAGTCTAGCAAGAGATACCAGGAAATACAACTCTGGATTGTTTGTGCGCATGTGGTGTAAACTGAGCAGCAATGCAGCTTGGTTTAAAAATCACCTTCAAATCTCTGTGCCCTTACATTAAGGAAAAAAGAAAAGGAAATTGAGTGGTGTTGCCACTGGTAGCAAAATGCATTATACTATTGTAGTGCTGACTTGTGTTTAGCTAGACTGAATGGCAGTCAGCTGTGCGTGTGCTGCTCGTAGCCCCACGGAAAGGAGAGGAGGAACAGCAGCTGCCTTCATTCCCCTGCACAGCACACTGACCGACTTGCCTGCCCTGGTCAAAGAGGTGCTTCTGCAGCAGCAGGAGGGAACTGCGTGGTGATCACACTCACAGCCTTAAACTCTTGCAGAAACCTGGGTGGAGAGTAGGCAGAGCAGCCAAGTGGGTGGGTGGGGACATGCAGGAAGTAAAGGATCCCTCTGCTGTCACTTCTTCCTCCTCTTGCAGCTGGCTGGGCAGGCAGAAAGGGACGTGCTTACCTCTTGCTTGTATTGATTCTTTCTAATCGGTATTGGAGTGACAAAAGCAGATATTGAGCTCAGATCTCTGCAGCCTCATGTACTGGACTTGGAAAATAACAAGAGGTGTCAAAGAGAAAACAATGCTCCCTTCTAACCTTGATGTCTGCTTTCCTTCTGCCGTGCGTTAAGTCCGCAGCGCAGTGGAGTCCCATCGGAAAATAGCACCTTGCTAACCCTGTGGTGCATGTGGCTCTCTTTTCCTGATGGATTTCACAAAAAGAGAGATCTGTCCCATATTTGTAATTGTTAATTCCCACTGTTGCTGCTCTCACAAGGATTGTGCTAAAGAGGTAAGTAAGAATTTCAGCTCTGTCAAGTGCGTGTAGCCACAGGGAAGTATTTTGGAGGCGAATCAGAGTTCTCTGCAAATCTTTTGAACTGCTTTACATTTGCATAGCTTGGTTCTTTAGCTTTTAATCTTGACTTTGCTTTTTCCCTTGTAGTTTTTTAAAATGTAAATTAAAATCCTGACCATCGAGGTTGGAACGTTAATTGATTCTGCTATTTTCCACCTATGGTTTTGTTCCAAATCTAAGCATTTTTTATTAAATTTAGAATGTCTGAGACTATGTAACACTTCATCTGCCTTCATTTTGATTTGTTGTAGAAGTTATACAGCATTGATTGTACCTTCTCTAATGAAGTAAATGTTTTTTTCAGTATCTCTTGCATTAGAACAAGATGTTAAACTACTGACTCAGTAATCTGGTGATCTAATTAATGTAAAATACTATATATTCCTAGGCAAAAAATTGTAGAAGCGTTCTGGATAGCTTGTACTTTGGGGTTTAAAAGATCCCTGGAAATTTAGTGCCTTTAGAACTAAAGGCAACTAACTTGCCTTTAGTTTATCAAATAACTGTATATGTTGAATTTTGGAACATGTTTTTTCGCTTGGTTAAAATCTGATAAAATCACAAACCTTATCACATCTAAGATAAATATGAAATCTTTCTTATGCTTAACATGCAAACTGTGAATTTTTAGTTTTGTATCTGTGGCTACCTACATAAACATCCATATTTTAGAGGCATTCTCAAAATCTAAGTGTTCAGTGATTTTTATTTTAAATTGGTGCTTCTTTCAAAATAAGCAGTTCTGCCTTGACTGTCCTTCTATAAGTCTGAGAGCTCAAGCAGCAGTTTAGAAAACTTCAACTCATTGGAAGCTGCTGCTGCCTTTTTTGGTTGGATTTGTTTCAAGTCTGATACATGCTGTGATTTGGTTCATTATGCAACTGTATTAATGTGTTTGCTGGCAAAATAAAGGAAATGACACGGCTGTGGGACTGGGAAATGGAGAAAAGGACTCTTGCTTTCAGCAGCACTGTCAGCTTGTGCAATTTTAGAACAGTAGCTTGAGAAAATGTTGATTTTTCGTGTGTGCCTGTTATATGTGTCTGCACTTTTTTTTTCTTTTGTGAGGGCTCTTCCTGCTGCTTCTTTAGCAAACTTGTAGATGTTGCTAGTGGGAGTTGGCTGTTTATTTCTTCATGAACTGCCACTGGAAAACAGCACTAGTAGATTAGGATTTGAGTTGTCCTGTGGTTGTTCTAAGGAGTTAGGGGACCAGGAGCAGCCCATAGGAATGTGACCATTTTAAGTGTGGTAAAACCAGGAAACACTGGCTTAACATTTCCTTGAGTGCCTTTGGGTTCAGAAGCTGCTGAAGGTATGCTTGACTGCCCAGCTCATGCAGTCTTAAGAACACGTCAAGGTTATGTGAATTTCAGGGCCTAGCCTCCCTTGGGTTTCTGTGTGATGGCAGATTAAGGTGTGTAGGCAGCCCTGGTTAGGAAAGATTTCACTGATTTATTGAGTTTTAATCATTCATAGTACCCCTGTCTTGTTGTATAAAATAGTTCGACACTTCCATTGGTGCTTGCAGGAGGGAGCAAAAGGGTTTGAAAAGCTGATGAACTTCAGTATCTGGGGAGTGCTTGTCCAGAGCTGGAGAGGAGGCTTAGGCAGCCCTTCTCATGGACTGTGGAGCAAAATGGGAAATAGGGAGCTGCTTGAACACAGAGTCCTGTGTCGGTTTTAGGCCCTGATGTGATGCTCTCCCAGATTTTCTGAGGAGCAGTTGGAACATGGAAGCTCTGCTAAAGGAGGCTGGCAGGAGCTTCACTGTTTAACTGTACTCTTGGTTTGGAATTCATAAAATGGGGTATTGTAAAATGGTCCTCATGGAAGGGCCTGAAGATTTTGGACAAGTGTTTAATTTCTTTCAGCAGTGAGAAATGTAGGGTAGCAGACTGAATTTCTGATTTTTAAAATCTATCCTTAGCTTTAACTTTTCAGGCTCTGTGCAAGAACAGAGCATGTGGTACAATAATTAACAAGAAAAATAAAATCCTGGCTTTGTTATGCTGATATTTTTCTGTACCAGTTGTCTTCCTCATGTTAGCTTTTAGTTTTCTGAAATGGGGTTGTCACAGATCTGACATCATCCTTCTGCTGCCACAGTGTAAATGAATGTCAGTGCAGGCTGCTATGTCTGAGACTTGAGCTATTTAAAAGACTTACATGTGTTAAACTTGGGCAAATATAGATGGGAATATGTGCAACAAGGAGTTGAATAATTATTGCATAGGATATATATGTTATACAGGAGATCATTTAATTATATATAGAAATATCTATACTGCATATATAAACCTGAACTTCTGGGACCATTTTAAGTGTGGTCATAATGAGAGGTGGCACCTTTGACAAGTCAACTATATGAGCAGAGTTTTATAAATCCCTTTAGAGTGGAGAGCTCTGTGTCCTGCTTGAAAGCTGGAGGTTTATGTAAGGCCTGGTTACAGTCTGTAACCTACCCATCCAAACTTGGGTCTGATGTTTTATCACCTGGGGCATTGATTTTCTTAAGGCTAAAGAGTCAGCAAAGCTTCTAAAAGTATTCTGCCAATGTTCATTGGCAGCCTGTGTTTCAGTGCTTATTCTAGTCACACTATAGTCTGCAGTTCTGTGTATTTCAATTGCTAGGGTTTCACAAGGGCAAATTTTAGACCAAAGAAACAGATAACCTTCCTGTTAATAAGAGCATACTGCTTTTTATCAAATAAATTGTTTCCTTTCTGCACTGTGGGGTTTTTGTGTTGGCTTTTTTTTCTTTTAAGACCTTCAAGCACAGGGTCGGTGGTTGCAAAGACCCGGGTTTTGACTCTAACTTTTCTGTTTCAAGGCTTGTTTCCTGCTCACAATAGAGGAATGGGGAAGGATCATGTCTTGATGTCACCAGTATTTTGTAGGATATTGGGAGAAGTACTTTCTGTTTAGGGCACAAATCACAGTGCTTGTACTGCTACTTCATTTATTTCTGTACTTCAGAGCTGTGATTTTCACTTTGTGTTTAGTTGTCATTCAGCAGTGACACAGGGTCAGATGTATCAGGTGTATAATTTCAGGATTGTTTAGTTTGAAAACCAGCTCTGTTCAAACATTTGAACAGCATGTCTTCATCCTCTCTCATTCTGCTGTTTTAAATACAGAGTTTGAAACTAAAGGCTGAATCAAATAAAATTGGGTGCCAGATTTTGTTGTGGACAGTTGGCCCCAAAATACCACTTTTGGCTGTGATTAAGTGATGAAGCTTGGCTCTCTGCCTGAAATGTGAATTCCCAGATGGTCACATCTCACGGCATGTTCGTTTTACTGCTTTGGGTGGTTAATCTTACTTAGGTTTTGTTTTCCTTTCACCCTGTAGTTTAGCATGTATTGGAAAAAGGGTTGCTGTGTATTGTGGAAGGTCTTTTGTACAGCCTGTATTGTAAGCTCATTTCCCTGAACTCACAACAGCAGTGATGCAGGAGTGTGGTTTGGGAGGGCTTTGCGGGAGAGCTAAGATGCTGGAAGGTTTTTTGTTTTTTAAACTTTGGAAAAATTATTTAATCAGACAGTCAGATCTTCCTGGGCTAAGATTTTCCTGTAAAAAAATTACTTCATGTAATGTCAGGTTGGAAACATTTTGGGAAGCAACAGAATGCTTTGAAGACTGTTAAATTAATCCTGTGGTTTCTGGCATTAGTGTTACATAGGAACCATTTCCTTCTGTTCTCAGTCCAGTTTGTGTACTTCCCTCTAACCTGCACAACTTCCATGGAAACTAAAAAGTTCTATCATAACTTGAGCACCCAAGTGCCAATGCCTTCTGTTACAGCAATGTAGCTGGGAAATGGAAAGGGGGGTGTGTGTGGAACGTTTGCAAAAGTCCCTAACAAACAAATGAGCAGTAGTACTGGGGTCACACTTTGCCTCAATTTGCACTAGTTATTTAGGTCAGTTATCCAGAGACTAAAAATAGATGGTTTGTCAACACAAACAAAACTTAAATCAAATGGGCCTTGCAGTTTCTCAGTTGTTACTTGTGTGTTTCAGGGTGTCAAGCCAGCCAGCTTTGATAAAGTAGCAATCCCTGAAGTGAAGGAGATTATTGAGGGATGCATTCGGCAAAACAAAGGTGAAAGGTAAGTACTTGCTTTGCAGATAAAGGTACTAGCTGCTGTCTGAGTCCTTTATGTCCTTTTGATGATATCAAATCCACTTAGTTTCTGGGGTCTTTGTTCTGGTGAAAGTTGGAAAGACAGTGTTACTTCTGCAGCTTCTGATCTTTGGTAGATTCCTATTCAGTGATTGTTTTAGAGGATTAACAGTGTGAGGAAAAGGTCAAATGCCATAGTAACCATCCATGTCAATTTACTCAGAAACTCTATTGCTTTTATTAAAACTTTGACCTAATCAGCAGAGTAGTGGAGGACAGTCCCTCTGGGTTTCCAGGTATTTGGGTTGGTTGGTTGTTCTGTAATCCTGTAGGATTTTTTGTCCCTTTGATTCTGTTGGTACGATTGATCATTTTGAGGACTCCAAGTTTTAAATTCTTGCTGCTCATTTTTATCTGTATTTTCTGCAAATGACTTCTACTTCAGGTGGTTAACTTATAAGATTACAGGAAATCTGTAACTGTGCTGATGGCTTATTTGTGGGATTTGTTTTGTTTTCTGCTTTTACATGGTTGTTGCTTACTGAATGTCGATTTCAGACTGTTTCAGCTTTTGCCCACCTTTTAGCTGCCCTCTATTCTGTTCAGAACTGGTTTTGTTCATGGTTGTTTATTCATCCCATTTTACTAACTCTTGAAGTTTGACATCTGATGGTGTTGCTGTGTATTTTTAGTTTCAGTCCTTTTTCTTGTTTTTAAACAACTTAGTATTTTTTCTCATTTGAAGTCAATTTTGTTGTTGCACATCACTTATTTGTTGCCATTTAGTTTAAGCTGTTAACTGCAATTGTTAATGATGTGTTTGTAAATCCCTTTTGTACCTTCAGGACATAGCTTCTAATTACGCCCCAAAAGAATGCACACGAGATGGTTCCAAACAGAGTAAAACTTAGAGAATAAATCAGGGGAGCATCTGGCAAGGTTATTCCTTAATATTTTATGAAATCCTGGTAGCTGAATGTGCTCTCTACATTCTTTCCCAATATCTAGATATGCTATTAAAGACCTTTTGAATCATGCTTTCTTCCAAGAAGAGACTGGTGTACGGGTAGAACTTGCAGAGGAAGATGATGGAGAAAAAATTGCCATTAAACTCTGGCTCCGAATTGAAGACATCAAAAAACTCAAGGGCAAATACAAAGATAATGAGGCAATAGAGTTTTCATTTGATTTGGAAAGAGATGTCCCAGAGGATGTGGCACAGGAAATGGTAAGTGCTGGTGGTCTGACAAAGCTCTGGAAGTAGTGCTGTTCTGTGACAGTGGAATGTGGTCTGTCAGCCTCTGCTTTTGCTGTTACTGTCTAGAAATAAACAAGTTCACAAGTGCGTAGACGAGTAGTGCCAGAAAGAGCTTTGTTGCAGCACTCACTTTGGGCAGGGGCTGTCTGTGGCAGTGTGAATTCTGTGAATGTGTCCTCCTTCAGGTGGAGTCTGGCTATGTCTGTGAAGGGGATCACAAGACAATGGCGAAGGCTATCAAGGACAGGGTATCTCTGATTAAGCGCAAGCGGGAGCAGCGCCAGTCGGTGCAAGAAGAGCAGGAGAACATACTGCAGGAAGAAGGTAGTCAGAAGCAGCAGCTGGAGCAGCAGCAGCCATCGAGTGCTTCCCATGCAGGGTCAAAGCACCCCCAGTCTGTCACTGGCACTACTCCTGTCCCTGCTGCTTCAGCGTCGGTTTCTACACAAGTGGAGCCTGAAGAGCCAGAAGCTGATCAACACCAGCAGCTGCAGTTCCAGCAACCCAGTATATCTGTTCTGTGTAAGTGCCTCAGCCAGCTTCTTTGGGAACTCTACACTTACACAGTTCTCCCATTAGTTTTATGGTTTTGGTGGGTATAGCAGCAAATGCCCTAAGGTGATGCTGTCTGCCATTGCTGCTGCTGAAGAACAGCAGGCTGCTAGAAAGCACAGCAATGTAAGATGCATTCCTTTGGCTTGGCTGAGCCAAGGCTTGGCACAATTCACAGCCCAGTGTCTTAGCACAAAATGGTTTCTCTTTGTTTCAAGGCAATAGACTGAATGAACTGGGGCACCTAAAGCATGAACACATGCCCTTGGTTTTGCTGCCCTCCTACAGGGACAGTATATTCTGGCCCTGAAGAAGGCTGTATGCTCCTGCAACACTGCAGATCAGGCTAATAAAACCACTTATTTGAATCCTTGTTAACTTATTTTTAAAGTGGAAATGAGATTAATCTACAAGTAGTTCAGCTCATAATTTCCTTTCTGAAAAGTCTTAATTTTCTGTTTTACATACTGTACATGAAAAGATGAATTTATAATCCTATCTTTTCTTCCTCTGCCATCCCAGCATTTGAATCAGTATTTGAATCATGATGGAAGATGACAGCTTCTGTATTAGAATGATGAAGTTAAAAAGCAAATTACTATCTGCTTGTTAGATACCAGGATTTTAAATTGGCTATTATGCCTAGTTCACTAGTGTGCCTACATGGTGCATCTGCCAGCCAGCACAACACAACTGTTTTAAACGTCTGAGTAAAGTTAAATAAAAATAATGATTAATAAATCTTGAAAGAGCTTTCATAACAATGTGGAATTTAGGTTTCTATTTCTAGTTTAGCCTTTTGTAGGAAATATAGTTTATTCTTAAATATGTTTCCAAAGAACTCCTGAAATTAGTAATTTTTTCAGGGTTTTAGGGGAAGGCATAATGGAGGAAAAAAATATTTTAAAATCAGCTTAAATATTACAAGAGGTAAAATGCTAGTAAAGGTCCACGTGACATGGCACAAAAATCAATTTAATATTTGATCATTTATAGGATCTTTGAAATTTTAAATCTAGACTACAGTTCTTGAAATGCAGATTTTTATCCTTAACCTTTGCAGCTGATGGAACAGTTGACAGTGGCCAGGGCTCGTCTGTGTACACTGAATCTGTGAGCAGTCAGCAGACTGTGTCCTATGGTTCCCAGCATGACCAGTCAGTCTCAAACACTGGAGTCCAGGGATACCCAGCTTCAGTTGGCCAAGTGCAGTCCCAGCAGCATGGAGGTTATCAGCCACCTGCAGCGGTAAGCCAGCCCTTACAGCACTGCAAATGCATGGAATTACTTGATTTTGTATGCCTGTTGAAAGGTGAGAGGAAATCTGCCAGGTCATCTTCCATGTATGCTTTGTTTTGCATAGGATGTAGATTCTGCATGGGAGGAGTTCAGGGACTTTTCTTTTGCAAGATGACTGATTTTAGAAGAGGAGGGGAAAGTGCAAGAGCGTCTTTGCCTTTAAGGCTTTTATTTAATCTTGGCTGCAGTTAAGCAGAATAATGGGTTAGTTGTTTTTGTGAATTGAAGTAACATCCTCAGGACAAGACTACCTCTTGAAAATAAGCATTTAATTTTGCTTGGGAAGGTGGTGTGTGTATGTGTATATGAAGTTACCAGGGATCAAGCTGCTGGTTTAGTTTAAAGAAGGGATTAGTGTAATTGAAGCCACTGTATGAATTGCTGTATATGTTCTGTGAGACTTTGATTACAGATTTTGCAGGTAAGACTTTTTTTAACTGTTACAGAATGTTGCATGTGAGAACTCCAGACTGAAAAGACCCCACATCCTTGTTCCCAGTTTTATTTCTAGCTTGTGTTGATTTGCTCATCATGTGTATTCCTTTTCCCTGGAAAGTCTGCACTGGGCGCAAATACTTTTCCTACTATGTTCATTTGTGTTGCCCTTTTATTTTGGTATGTTTTTTCCTTGGTATGTTTTTAGATCTGAATAAGAGAGTATGCAGAAATCTATTCTAATTCTGGAGTAGAACTTCTGCTACTTTTATATTGTCTTCAGTGGTTCCCTTGTTGCTTGTTTTTTACACAAATAAAAATCCAAGATTGAGGCAGACGTTACGGTATAATGTAGTAACACCATAAAGGAGAAGATGTGACACTTAAGATTGAGGGTCCTCACTTCTTCTGGTACCTGTGGTTGTAGGCTTTATTACAGAATCACTGGTGTAACTAGAATTTTTGCAAACAGGCTGCTATCACCCACAATCAAAGCATCTCCATCTTTTTCAAAGACACTTAACCTGAGGTGTGTGGTACTGCTAGTCCATGATGATGAGTTCTTAATCCCTCTAAATAAGCTGCTCTTCTGGGTAGGCCATATTTTGGAGTGTGGGCACAGACTGGGCCAGAAGCCATGTCGCTCTCTTGGGATGGCTGGCTTCCAAGTGGAAAGACCAGAATCTTTTGGGAGGAGAAGGGATAACAAGGGATAACATGATAAAGGTTATAGCTAAGCTGCACAGTTTGCTGCAAAAACGTGCTCAATGCTGTATGATGACAACAGTGGTACGAGGAGACTGGCAGACTACAGGGACTACTAACCCTTTGTTGGGAAGGGGCTGACAGGTCGAAATTATATTGACAACTGAAGAAATGGCCTTAAAAACAATCACAGAATGCAATTTGAGCAGGACAAGAACAAGGTTGGTGCTTAAACTGGAATAATCAGCTATGCAAGTACATAATGAGTCACCACTGGCTAGGCAGCCATTTTGAAAAATAAATTTTAAAAAAGTCAGGGATTACATTGGACCACAAGCTGGACATGGTCAAAAACATCATGCTGTCATGAAAAAGGCAAACATCCCATTATATGAAATAATAGTACTGCTCTTGGTGAGTCTATCCTGGACACCTTGAATTGGAGGGTGGCTTGGGAGAAAATTCAGAGGAGAGTGTTAAAAAATCTTCAGGAGAAATACAAAAAATGTGGTTTATGTGGGAAGACTGAAATAATTGAGTCTATACAAGATAAGCTTGAGGAGAGAGAAAGCTGTAGAAGGCTGCTATGAAATAAGGAGAGGCTGATCAGATCACAACATTGTTATTAGAATAAGGAATGATAAGCCTAAACTGCAGCATGGAATTATTGTTTCGGAAGGGGTTTATTTAATACTCAACAAAGATAGATAAGTATTGTAGTTTCCATCAGTGCAGATGTTTCTGAACTATTCAGATAAATTAGAGTCAGGAATGATGTATAACTACTCCTGCCTTGGAATAGATGAAGATGTATTTAGTTAACCATTTGAGTTCTTTTATACCTCTCTCCCAAATTTTTAATCAACTTAGCAAAATTTCTCACAACAGAAATCTTGAAAGTCAAATCTCCACTGAATATCTTGCTGTTTTATCTCGGGAGGTCTGTATTTGATTTAATTAGTTTGATATTGTGGATTACCTCCATAAGAAGTGTGTACTGCCTCTTTAAAAATATCTTGTTTCCATTCACTTAAAAACCCACAGCAAAACACAACACAACCTGCCCCCCCCCCAAAAAAGCAGTAACAAAAGCCCCTGAACCAAAAAATGAAAATCCCACTTCAAAACTTTATTCTGTTTCTTCTGATTTGATTGGATTTTGACCTGTGGCCTTCTGGATTGTGGCAAAATTACAAAATCCAGATGTTTTTATTGGCCCAGCATCTGGAAGATGCTTGTCTAAGTCTAATTTTACAGAATTTTCCACAGATTAAACTGAGCTTTTTCCACAAATCATGTTGTAGGAGGTGTAAGGTTTAAATTTTTATGGTAATGTTTCAGTTAATAAAGAGCCATCTGCATACATTCAGTTCATAATTTGGGCAGAGGGACTGCCCCAGCAGAAGAACTGGCTGACACCTGTAAACACACATTCACTCTAAAATTAATCAGTGTTTGAAAGCTCACTAGTATCTAAGTTTTTATTTGTCAGACTACCAGGTGCTTTGAGTACACACACTGTGGGCTGTGTCTTGTGGCCTGAGAGAAGACATTCTCTGATCTGCCTTCCACGTGTTTCTCATAAGGGTTCTAGGGAGCTTTCCACACTGCTCAGTAACCTAAGGCAAATTTGGCTTCTCAGAGGTGCACACAGCCTGTTCCCAGTGTGTCTTGGCATTCATTCAGCATTCTCATATCTTGTGGTACCACATATTAGTCAATATTGGGCCTTCCATTGTGTGTCTTCATTTCTTTTCTACCTCATTATAGTTTTTGCTGGTTTTGTTATTATTTTTTTTTTAAGTGTTCAATTCTTAACTTTTGTTTTCCTCCTTTAGCCTCAACGTGGTCGTAGCATGTCAGTTTGTGTCCCCCACCTTCCTGCTCTTCCCTGTATGTCCTGCATCCCTCTCAGTGCTCCTTGCACCCCACCACCAGCGCTGTCTGCACCTCTTTCTCCTTTCTACCTTCGGACTGTCCCTGAAGAAACCTTTGCAGAAAAGCTTTCTAAAGCCCTGGAAAGTGTCCTGCCCATGCACTCTGCCTCTCCACGCAAGCATCGACGCTCCAGCCTGCCCTCCCTCTCTGTCAGTCCTGTATGTGTTACCATTTGCCTCCTGGCACAGTAAGATAAGTTATCATTAAATACATCCTGGCCTCTGGGCATTTTTGAAGGGAGAAATTGAAAAGTCAATTCCTTATACTGTGCTGCTGGAATGTTGATTTTGTTATTTTTATTTATTTCTATGAAGCAGTACTGGTAAACATTATCAAACAGTGGCTGACTGCTTGTTTCTTGTCTTTTAGGACAGTATAAATATAAATTACCCAGTTGTACCGCAGGAGGTAAAGGGAAGACTAGTTCTTAATACCCAAAGTCAGAAGACTTTTATTTTTCAACTTCTTAGTAAACACTGAATGTTAATTAAGCCTTTCACAAACCAACATCTTTTAAAGCCTGATTGCGGTGGCTGCTTATTCTTAAAGCTTTGGCTACCTGTGATAGTGATAGTAGATATTTAGAGTATGAATACTTTTGAGGTGTTTTTTGTAAATTCTTATCAGAAACGCCACTTCAGCTTCTTCTTAATGGGAAGGAGCAGTAGTTTCATATTTCTTAGAAAGTCAGATGCAAAGATAATGTGCAATAGAGGAGGTAGATTCTTTTCCATTTTGAGCTTCAGTTTACACAAGATAAGTTGTGAGAAACACTTTTGTGTAAATGAAGTAATTGGAACCAGGTTTAGAACATAGGAAGGGTACTTCATCTGTAGGACCTTCTCATTAGCATCGGTCAATATGGAAATTTGCTGCTGCTTTTCCGGACAAAAGAGGCTGGGGAGAAAGTAATCAATGTGGAAACAGCAACTTGAAAAACTCATAAATGCCATTTGTCTTGAACAGTATACTTACTACTGACTCCTACAATTTTTTTTTTCCATTAGGGAAGAGAATACATTGTCTATGGGCATACTGCAGGCAGAAATGAAAAGGTGCAAAATTACTAAATTTTTTGATGTTCTTACATGGAGCTCTCTTTAGTGAAATATTCCCTACAACTCTTAAATAAGATGAGCCTCCTCTGAAGTAGTACCTCAGATGGAGTGGAATTGCCTGAGGACTCTGTTATTAAACCTGTGAATGTTTTATTGTCCAGGCAAGAGTTAAGTTTGTTTCAATGAATGCTAATTTTTTATATGAAAAGGTATGATCATAAGTGACTAAATGATGCTTTTGTCTTACAAAGTATGATATAAAATGATATTTTAAAATGATAAATTATGATTAATTGAATCAACTTATTATTAATGTAATAAACTTAAACGATATTTTGTCTTACCAAATATTTCCTTTTAGCTTTTTGGATAGCATACAGGGCACTAGCACTGTGGATTTTGCATTTGAAAATACTAACATCTAATGTCATCTTCTGAGCGCAAATTAGAGGCTCTGCATTGTTGCTGTTCTCAAGTTCTGAATTTCATATTCCACATATGGCAGTGACCTCAGGGGTTTGATTGGATTTCAAGCACTGATCACAATGGATAGGCCGTAACAATGAGTCTCATTCCATTGTCAGGAGCAAAATCGGTTTCTTTTTGTGAACTATTGGAATTGAACTGGAAAAGCAGCTCTAACACCAGCAAATGTTCCCAATTGTAGCTATGCCTGCCATGGATGTATTTAATGGATATTTACAACTCACCTAAATTTCCTAAGTACTGTATGTTTTTGACCATGAATTGAGTATAAATTCTATAAAGTTACTTCACAGAACTGCCTAGTGAACTGTGCATGTTGATGTGCTTTCACTTTTAATGTATGAATTACCTGTCTCGTTCATGTCAATACAGCCTCAGCATCCTCGTGGGGGAACACCACCGTTCCCAGATTCACAGATATTTTTCCCAACCGTTCATGAACGGCCGGTGTCTTTCTCACCACCACCTGTCTGCCCGCCGAAGGTGGCAATTGCTCAGCGGCGCAAGAGCACTTCATTTTTGGAAGCCCAAACTTGCCACTTCCAGCCATTGCTGAAGACTGGCCAGAGTTTAGTTCCACCCGGTGGTAGTCCCACCAATTGGACTCCAGAGGCATTTGTTATGCTGGGCACAGCAGCTCAGAGAGTCGCTGGAGAGCCTCTGCATGTGCAAGTTAATCCCGTGTTTGAGCAAGCTCCTGTCCACAGTGACTATAGATCTGGACCAACACCTCCAGAGGATGCTCACTACAGGATGCATCCAGAAGCTGTATATTTGGTGGGCATGCACTATCCATCACAGGTATCGGAGCAGTATGATCAAGTAGCTTATAACTCTCACGTGACTGAACAGCATTTGAAGCAGGTCTCTGAGTCAAACCATGGGCAAGGTGGTCCTCCACAAAGCTCTGTGTTCGACTTTCAATCGGGGCAAACGTATCTGGCAAGACATGTTCAGAACCTGAGGCTGGATTCTGGGATGGGTCCCCTTTCTCCATTATCCAGTGTTTCAGCTCCCCTGAGTGCAGAGCCAGCTCAGATGACGTTCCACCAGGTATTTGTTCCGCACTCAGCCCCGGCTGTGCTCTCTCACAGTGCTGATGGCAGAGCGAGCTGTGTCTTTGAGTTCCATGTGCACACTCAGAGCTCTGCTCCGGCAGAAGGGGCAGCTTTACCCCCGCGGGCCTACCGAAGTCGCCGGGGCTCTATGGAGACCAGCCATGAGGAGTCCGCCCAAGGCGTGGGGTCGCATGGTCGGCTTCAGCCTGTGACAGAAGAGCACTGTAACTATCTTGGTGCTGGGGTAGCGGGTCCCAGAGGGGGCTCTGCCAGGCGCAGCTGGCCAGAAGGAAGCCCAGAATACTCCAGTGATTCCTCACAGCTGACTTCCTCTGACACTGGTGATTTCCAGTCTCCTCCCCCTACAGGGGGATCATCTTCTGCTTTTGGCTCAGACTTCTCATTGCCCATTGTTCAGCTGCCTCAGAAGGTGTTGCAGGAGTCACAGCTCTTCATCTGCTTCCCCCAGGGAGCCTCAACTCAGCAGGCCTTGTCCACCTCGCTTTCATCAGGACCACCTGCATCCTATCCTCAGGTTACAGGAGCAAGCCCTTCCACAATTTCACTGCTTTTTATTAGTCATACTGAAAGGGAAACGTTGCTTTTAGACCTGATCCGTGTGGTTCTAAGAATTAGCGTTCGTGGGGGTGCCTTTCCACCATGTCTGTACTAGGATCTCTCTAACTTAACCAGGTTGCTATGAAATAATGAGGCATTAGCAACCATCTGGTCTGTGTTCCGATCTGGCTGAAATATTGGTAGGGCTTTTGTATTAAAAGTAAAAAATGATCAGTGTTCCTCCTGGGACTAGCTGTTCTTTTGGTGAGAGATTGCTGGAGTACCAAATTGGCTTTTAAACAGCGGTTTTAATGAAATGTATCTTCTGCACACTTAGAATCAGCAGTGGTAGTACAACTTGCTTTGTGTTTCTGTTGCTGCACTTTAGCCGTTTTAATGTGTTGCTTGAGGTTGAACTTTCATACAAATAATGTTTCATTAGACAACAAGGTTATTTTGGTGACTGTCTAAAATGCAAGAGCTTTTTCTAGACTTGGGGAAAGAAAGTGGGGAGAGAGGAATGGAAGGAGCTGTGTTATGTATGTTACATGGATTTGGAAATGTATTTGTTGAACAAGTATTTGAAGAAGCTGAACAGGCTGAGTAGTTAATTAAGGGCACAAACAACTGTTGCTAGTTGGTATTGCCACCCTATAAGCCTTATGTGGTGTCCTTTTAAATAGCAAAATTTGAGGCCTGAAGCTTAGTTTGGAGATGTGTGCTTTATCAGCATATGTGGTATCTGCATTTGCAATGGTCACTTTTCTGTACACTGTGAGGTGTGTGTCTATATACATTGTGTCTGCACTCCTAGTCCGAAGTCTCATAACTTCCTGTGAAAAGAGAGGATTTACTTTAAGTAGACTTCTCTCTTACCTCTTTTGTCCTTGGAATTAGGGGCTTTGACATTTTAGTTACTGGAGTATTAGTAACTTTGGGATTTGTGTGAAGGAGAATAATTTTGCTCTGTGTGTTAAGTTCAAGAACTAAGTATTTAAGGCTTTCCCTGACGGATATTAAAGGTGTTCCAGTAAAGCTGGAACAGCTTTCATCACTAGTCTAATAGGTAGCAATTGCTGTGCTGTAGAATTTGTAGAATGAATCTCCTACTCAAGAACTCTGAAAACTTTTTTCTCCATAAACCTTTGTTAAACTCAGGAGGTAAATTCTGATGGATATAAAATACATTTGCAAAACAAAAAAAAGAGGTCACTTCTTTTGCAGAATATAGGTTCTGGGATCTTTTACCTAACTCATTAGAAGATTAGCATTTGAAACCCAAACTGAGTCAATGTGAACACGTGACAGCAGTGGGGTGTAGCACATGTATAGATCCCAGCCTGAAGCTTCTAAAACAGCAAAGAAAAAAATGGTTCTCTTCATTGGTAGTCTGCTTTCCCCAAAGTTTCCATAAGTAAAGTATGGAATTTTAACAGGCGTGTTCCTAATGAGCTTCTGCAAGCTGAACGATCACAGCATTAAGGAATTTCCACAGATATTTCTGATATGATACATATGCACCAGATATGCTTCTTGCAAAGGCACTTCACCCAAGTGGTGCATGCTCAGGCAACTCATCTGGAGGTCTTTGTCTAGTTCTCTCCCCGGAGCTGATAAAGAAATACAGTTGTCACAAAAACAATAATGCAAATCCTGGGATCTGATAAAAAAACTTCAGCCACAAAAATAGTAATGAAAGTCCATTCCATTTTCCTTTGCATCTTCCAAATTCATTTGTATGCCACTCATCCATTTTTTTTGTTGCTTGCTCGAAAATTCTGTCTTAGCTAGAATGTTAACCCTCATATTCCTCCATATCCGATTTTTGGTAGCCTTTGAATGGTAGTGACTCTGGAAATGATTATTAGCCTGTGCTTTGACATGCCTCTCAAAGAAAACTCATGACATTTATGTGTACTGAGTACTTTGTAATTGGTCTAGAATTCTGTATATCTTCTTGCTTGGTTTTTTTATGGATAGTTTTATTTCCATGTAGCCTCCTTTTAATGCCCCACCTGTCTGTGTTTGGAACACATGTAAAGGTAAAACTTAATGCATCTATTTCCAGTCACCATACCAAGGCATCCTGCTCTTAAAACATCACCAGTGGAAGAAGAAGCTGGTAGGCTGATCTGTCTCATGTTGAGGGGCATGTGGGTTGCAGACTCCTTCTGTATTAGTTGTTTTGGAAGACTTAAAATGATGCTCAGAACTCCTCTAGATTGCTCTGCTTGGTTCTGGTTGTCGTAATGGAATTTGGCCATAAGGTCTGCTTGTCCAAAAGGACAAGCTAGAAACCTATTCCAACCAATAATTCCAGGCAGAAATGATTTTAACTGCCTGCAGCAGAGACCATAGAGTTTTTCTCAGCTGATTCTCTTTTTTTTTTCCTTCCAGACACAGGTGCAAGGCCAGCCAGCCTCAAGCACTGCTGCGGTGCCATCCCAGCCTACTCAACACACTCAGCAGGTAGGATCACACTTCCTAAACTCAGGACTAAAGTACTCATAGTATAGAACTTTGACTCTTTTAAGAGCAGTTGTCTACCTCTGTCACCATTTGACCCATAGTTTTGCAGCAAAGGAATCCTTTGGTTCTCACCCAGTCTAACATGCTATGAGATACACATTGACTTTCTGAGATTTATTTTGAAAATCATGTTAATTCTTGTCTTCCCCAACTTCCACCTGAGCTTGCAGTGGTGGTCCTGTTCAAGAGGAGACGTGTCAGGACTTGCAGATTAGACTGTCTAGACAGGCAGACTTCATTCTCACAATTTCTTCTAACTGGAAATCCGATCTGCAGCATTCTCTTCTCTTCACTGCCTTGTCTTCCTTTATAGAACCTTCATTTTTGGTTTCACAGGTGAAAGAGTTCTCTTCCAGGATTTGGTGTCAATAATGGAATTGTATTAGTAATGCTAATAAGTAATTGTTAAAGCTTAACTGACTTGGCATATCCTGAAGAACCTAGGAGAGAGTAAAAAGCAGAATTTAAGGAGGATATGCTTTAAAAAAGCCTCTGTTGTGGGGGTAATACAGCTTCTTCCTCTTTTTCCTGCTACAGAGTGCACAGCAGCCAGCCTCTTCCCAACAGCCTGGACAGTACCAGCTGCAGCAGCCCTCAGTTTCTGCCAGCACCACTCCTGCACAAACTGTCTCTCAAACTCAAACTTCACAGATCATGCCAATGCCTCAGGCAGCAGCTGGGACACAGGTAAACAAAATTCTTTCTAGCAGAAGATTTTTTTCTTTTTCTTCTTCATAGCTGGTAGATTCAATATGCTGCTGCTTTCACTTTTGTCATCTTTCCTAATGGTTTCAAAACATTCATCTAAACAAGAATATTCTTATTGTACTGTAACTGTCAGTTTTGTTGAAAATGTGTTGGAAACCCTTTTACACATGGCAGTCGTGAGTAATTTGAGGGAAGGAGAGCAGTTCCATGCACGAGGATCTTTAAATTGTCAAAAATATCAGGAAGCATATTGATGAATGGTGTATTGTGAACAGATTTTCAGGAACTTGTCATTTCTCTGTTTCCCATCCACTATCTTCTGCACCATTACATGTGTAAAACATACTCACTTATTTAGGTAGTGAGCTATAGGGCTCCTTTCTTCATTCTGTCATCTTTCTTACTCAGCTCTTCTCCTTTCCTTCCTGATCAAGAAGCTGCTGTTACTGAATATTGCTTCATTTTGGCTCATATCTCTGTTGAATGTGTGAGCCGCAATTTTGTTTTTAAAATTATTGTTTTGTTGCTTGTTCATCTAAACTGCCTTTCCAGTTGCATAGTTTGCTGGCTTTAATTGACATATTCCCTGCCATTCTCTGAATGCTGGCACAGTGGATTTTAATTCTCCTTTGCTTTAGTCCCCATACTCAAAGCTGACAGATTTGTTGTAGGATTTGCACTTCTTTGCTGTAAGAAGGCAGGCTCGGGTCTGGGGACAGAGTTGGGGAGAATTTGATTCTGTTTGTGCACAAATCAGTGCTTCAGGGTATTCAAATGTTGCTCTTTCACCCTCTGTGGGTGTCTGTTTCAAGAGCCTGTTGAGCTCTTGAAGGGAAGTGTTGCAAAGTGAGGACTGTTTGGAACTCCAGCCAGCTTCCCAGCCACTCTGCCAACTGTGCTCCCCAGCCACTTTAACAGAGTGCTGTAACTTGAATAATGCTTTCTTTGACTAATGTGTAAAACTCTGCTTTCCGCAGCCCTGCTTTAAAAAACAAAATCTATCTCTATTTTCTTTACCTCCCCAGCTTCCTGTTTCCCAACCAGTGTCGATCATCCAAGGCGAGCCTCAATTACCTGTTGCAGCATCTTCTCTCCCTCAGCCTTCAGTTGCCCCATCAGTCCCCATTGGCTCTCATTTTCTACCCATGGGACAGGCCTTGCCAACTCCCGTGGTTCCCCAGTTCCCAGTGTCTCAGTTGCCTGTAGCAGCTCCTCACGTGACGGTGGCTCAGCCGGCTTTCCAGTCGCTGCCCATTTCGATGGCAGCTGGCATGAATCAGCCTCTGCTCACGCTGGCCACGTCTGCTGCGGCAGCTGCTGTTCCTGTAGGACCCAGCGTTGTCCCTAGCCAGCTTCCCACCCTGATGCAGCCTTTGGCTCAGCTGCCCAGCCAGGTTCTCCCGCAGCTCCTGCAGCCGCCTGTCCAGGCCGTGGGATTGCCAGTCAGCATTGGACAAGCTGCTGAAGCTTCACTTCCTGCTGGAGATGCTCTTTACCAGGTATTGTTGCAAGCCAGCAGACCTCTTCTCCACATTTTTGCCCGTTCCTCTAAGGTACCAGATCTGAGCTGTGTGCCCTGGCCAGCTCACTTCTCACATGAGAGCCATCAAGCCACTAGGATAAATTCTGTTGTGCGGTAAAGAACCATTTTAAGGGGGAGAGAAGAAAAAAAGTCCTTGGACAACCATGGGTTTTGAATTTTTTCCTATTTGGCATTGGAATTCGTCTAAAATGACAGAATCATAGTGCAGGGCTTTGTTCAACCAGTGTTTGAGAGAGGACAGCTGTATATGCGTGAGTTTTGTCAGCTTGGGGAAAAAGAAAATAAGGAATTGTAACTTTAAAAATAGGAGATGTGTGTTGGAAAAAAAAATCAATGGCAGCATATTCAACAATGTCAGTATTTCATTCCAAGTCTGGGACGGGGTGGGACGGGGAATTCGTAGAAATCAGTCAGGCAGCATGGATCTTGGATGTGACGTAAGTACCTGGTGCTGGTTGTGAACTGCTGGACTGGTGGGCACAGACTGCTTCAGTGACTCTGTGTGATCACTCACTGTAAAAGTGGCAACCTGAATAACAATTAAAGTGTTCCTTCTTTCTGGGTCAGCTCGTTACAAGAGGACAGGAAAAACACAAGAGTGTTTTTGCTATTTAATCTCAAGAATCGGCAGTAGTTGTATAACATCTGAGCCGTAGTTGTTCAGCCTGAAAATTCTTCAAGCTCATTTCTAATCTCAGGCTTTAAATTCTTAAGCTATGTAGGCAGCTGCGAGAGCTGGGAGATGAAGATTGTTTTGCCTAAGACGTGGGACTGTGAGTGGGAATTTGGTTGTTCGGGCGTGGTGACTTACATGCTGGTTGCATGAGCAGTTTGCTCCATCTCTTTGGGAAGATTTTGGGAGTGCTTGAACAAGTACAGAAGGCTGGAACGTGTCCCTGGAACTGATATTATTTTATTACTGTCTTGTTTCCTAATTAGCTCTGCCATTCACTGACTCGATTTCCTCGTTTCTGTTACAGGGCTTCCCATCTCGGCTGACACCGCAATACCCAGGGGACTCGAACGTCGCACCTTCCTCAGCTGTGGCCTCTGCCAGTATTCCTTCTGCTGTGCTGTCCCCTCCCTTGCCCACAGATGCAATGGCCCAGTCAGGGTACCTTGCTCCTGTTGTGCAGCCGTATGGGGAACAGAATGTTTTAGTTTCCATGGGCAGCCTGGGAGGACAGGTTCAGGTGCCCCAGCCTCCTGTGAGTTTAGCACAACAGGCCTCATCTGCCTCCTCACAGCAGGCAGTTGTGGAGGTAAATATATGGAATATAATGTAACAATAGAATTTGGATGTTTGACTCCTGCAACAGTGTATTTCTGTGGGGAACTAATCCCTTCTGTGCTTGTCTTCAGTTGGAAGTTAATATTTCAAATTACCTTTTTCTTACAGCAGAATGTCATGCCAATGTGGGGACCTTGTTGCAACTGGTTGTTCTGTTGGGAAGTGAGTGTACATCCTGCAGGCAAAAAGCAGTAAAACACTTCACTTCTTGCTAGTACTGTAGAACATTTTTGCCATATCAAAGACAAGCTGCAATTGATAGCCTTTGAGAACCTGTCATTATGCCTATTCCCTGCAGTGTGGTTCTTGCAGGGAGAATTGGAATTGTCTCCGTGTTCTGCATTGGCTTGCCTTTTGCACATTCTGTTAGTAAAACTGTGACTGCATGGCCAGCTGTAGTGACATGTGGCAGTAGAAAGGATGTGTGGCTGGTTTCTTCTCCTCACCCTCCTCAGATGACATTTTGCTTCACTGCAGTTTGCTCTAGAGTATTTTGTAAACTAAAGCTGTCCTAGATGCCAGCTGTTTAAACTTCTAAAAAGGCGAAGCTTTCAGCTTTGCAACTGGTTTGGGAGGAAATACTGAAGACTACTGGGTTGCTTGAAGAGGAACTGTACTCTTTGGGGGGTTCTTGATTGTAGGTTTCTATCCATAGGGTACTCAGGGAGTCTCACAGACTGCTTCTTCAGAGACTCTTCCAGCAGCACAGCCTGCTCAGTCTACTCCTTTGGCCTCTTCTATGGATAGGTGAGCAATGCTTCTTTTCACCAAACTGAATTTCAATGTCATGTGTTAGATTATACTTCCATGGATAATCTTTAGATATATTTTTTCACCAGGGGTATTTTTTTTTTCACTGGGAATGTTCTTGAGGATGTGAGTAACTAAAGTTCCTAGAGGAAAAACAGGGTCATGAAGGGTGGAGTAAGTTATGTGGAGTATTTTATGGAAGGAATAAGTAAGGTTGTGATTGACTTTTAAGTGATGAACTTTTTTATTTGTCATGTCAAATGGATCATAAGTGACAGGTTTTTTTGTCTTTTTGGCACTTAAGCAGAATTCCAACTCCAAATAGCTTGAAAACATAAGATAGATTTGTACAACTCGGCTTTCAAGAGGTGTTGCAAAATAATTACAGTTAGAATTTCTATTTAAGCAACCTGAAGTGTTGACAGGACTCTTTTCCTCTACTCCACGATTAACACACATCTACCACTTCCCAGAACAGAATATCATGTGGTTGGTTAGAGTACTGTTGCAGTTATGGAATGCATGGAAGCTAACAGGAAGTTGCCTTTTGTTTCTAGTGCACATTCTGACGTGGCTTCAGGATTGAGTGATGGCAACGAGAACGTCCCAGCTTCCAGTGGAAGGCACGAAGGGAGGACAACGAAGCGTCACATGCGGAGGTCTGTCCGCAGCCGCTCTCGCCATGAGAAGACTTCTAGGCCAAAACTGAGAATTCTAAATGTGAGTATTTTTTGTTTTAGAGGCAGTTCAGTAGTAATGATGCATTTTTAAGCCTCTACAAGCATTCTGAATATCATCTATTAAGAGCTTTTTGGAGTATTAGATATAGCAAAACAGACTTGCTAAGCTACCAAAGGTCCCACAGACTATTACAGAATATTTGATGTATCCTCAGATAAAAACCATGCTCTACATGGCACCATTTATTAGACTGGAAAGATAGAACATGTTTGTATTATACCAGTACTGTTAGTTTGTCTCAGTGAACTTTAAAATCTCAGCGAATTTAGATTCTCGTGCTTTTGGTTTGAAGTATTATTTTATTTGTTTTAGGTTTCTAACAAAGGTGATCGGGTAGTGGAATGCCAACTGGAGACACACAATCGGAAAATGGTTACTTTCAAATTTGATTTGGATGGTGATAACCCTGAGGAAATAGCTACAATTATGGTAAGATCTATTTTAGAGATGAAGACTCCAGTCAGTAGTATTTTTTTGTTTATGATTTAGAATTGGTCTCCCATGTAGCATGGTGTGTGTTCACCTTATTGATGCACAGCCACAGCTAGAAATTTGGCACAGAGTGGTTTAGCAGTTTGATTATTAATTAATGTTGCACGCACAAGTCACATGAAAATTTGTGTCAGTTTTTACCTTAGAATTGAAGTTTTCATCAAGTGAAAAAAGTGCTGGTTTTTTGGTTTTTTTTTTTCTTCAATCTGACATTTTCAAAACTGCAAGCAACCTTCTGGAAACACTAGGTTAAAAAAATTGTTTGCTTTTCTAAGAACAGGCATTGCAAGATCTTATTCTTCAAGTGTTTTACCATCATTGTCAATTAAAATGGGAAGATTCTGCCTTTAAATTAAGAAAGGGAAATTGTATTTTGGTTTTTGAAAGTACATAGTGACTGATGGTGCTCTTGACTTTTATCAAAAGATTCTCCATTCAGTGTATGATGGCCAGGCACAGGAAAGAATTTGTCCTATAGAGACACATTTAAATAAGAGTATTGAGCAGTATGGAATAGAATTCCCAGTTTGGTTTTTTTTTTTTAATTTAAACTCTTATGTTTGGTCTGATACAGTCTAAATGAACTTGAGATGGTTTTAATATTACTGAGGCAGTGTGGGGAGGGCGGGGAGGTGTGACAAAACACAGCTTTTTGGGCACCTGTGCAGTGATTATCTTTTGCTTAGAGAGGTGGCAGAGTCTGAATTGGTATGTGCTGGATTTGTACTTGTCAAAAGGACCCAAACCAGTGATATGGGAGAAATTCTCTGCCACTAATGGCTCTCTGAGAAAGAGGAAGAAGTTGGTTCTTGCCTAAGTACATATCTTAGCACAGTCAATAACATGAGGTCGTGTGCCAGGAGATAGGGAGAGCACACAGATGTCGTTCTTCACCTTAAACCTAAAGTGATCCTTTGAAGAAATAAGAGTATGTTTGATTTATGAAAACTAAACAAGCAAAACCAAAACTAAGACACAAACACTCTCCAAGCAACAAAAATCACAAATATTTGAAGATGAGTGGAAGCAAAATAAGTTTGCATCCAAAGCGCAGTCACGCAGTTAAAAGTGTGCAACCTAATTTAAACATCTGAATCTGGAACATTGTGCTCATTGGTTCCTTGTTGAATATTGAGGAAACTTTACATTGCAAGACTGTTTCCTTTTAATCATGATACTATTAGGCATACCCCATACAGTTGCCTACTGGTCCTAAACTGAAAGTACCGAAGATTTCTTTAACTAGTATTCTGCATTGCAGAGGCTGATATAAGCACATCATGCCTGACTTTCCTTTTCTTGAACCAGCATCCCAGGAATTTGATGTAAAAGCAGTGTCTCAAGCTTTTCCTCTAAGGCACTTTATTTCTTGTTTCCAGCTGAGACTCTATGACTGACAGATTTACTTCTGTTTCATGGACTGTCTCTGTGAGTTTTTCCATGCATAATTTCAGGAGACAGAATACTCTCATGGGTTAGACCAAATCAAGAATATGATTTGGTCTTTCTAACTACCAAGTATACTTGTTTAAACCAGTTTTATCCAACATAAGCAAGAGAAGTCATTTTCATAAAGCAGTATGATGTATTGGAACTAGACAGGCTGAGCTTCCTTCCTCTCCCTGTGTTTGGAACATAATTCATACTGGCTTTTATGTACCACAGCCAGACTTTAAATCAGTGATGTTCAACCTGCATAGAGGAGAAGTTGTATATGGCACGGAAAGAGAGAAACACAGAAGACGTCTTGCAATATAGAATTTTCAATTTCTTTAATATTATGGTTCTCTTTAAATGTGTCTCTTAATGCACATTGCCTTCATTAGACAGGAGGACTGCTAATTTTAAATTTCCCTGTGCTAAGCAAAGATTGAGGTGACAGTTGATGAAGAAGCGAGATTGAATGTTGCTCCACAGCAAAGATTAAACCAGGGTACACACTTCTGTGCTGGAGATAATTTGAGAAACAACTGTTTTTCTCTATGGTGTCACCCTTTCATCTCGTTCAGAAGAACAGCAAAGGGAAGACAAACATCAGCACCAAGAGTAAATTGTGGTTATTCAATATACTGTTTTGAAATTGTTTGTGGAAAATGAATGTTGCTTTGTTCTTTTACAGGTGCAGAATGAGTTTATTTTAGCAACAGAGAGAGACTCGTTTGTAGAACAGGTACGAGAGATCATTGAGAAAGCAGATGAAATGCTGAGTGAGGATGCAAGCGTGGAGCCCGAAGGGGATCAGGGGTTGGAGGGTGTGCGGACAAAAGATGACGGCTTCTTCCCAGGGTCACAGGTATGTGAAGGACAGACTGCCTCAGCTGTTGGTATCTTCCATTTTGGGTGGTATGGATTTGTGAGTAGAGCTAGCTAGAAATAGAAACTTCCTGTCATGAGAGATATCAAAGATCAATAATTAAAAGACAAAAAGAGAAAGCTTCATATCAGAGTGAGTGCCTAAAATTAAGTTAGAAAGCTAAATAACAGACCTCTTACTTTTTGATGTTTGAAGACTTCCGAAGCTGCTGAATCTCCTAACAGTCCACTAAACAGACAGTCTTAAATGCTGATGCTTCTTGGATTTGAGATTATTGTGAGGTAGGACAGTAAAATCCCAACCCTGTGCTGCTCACTAAACACTGAGAGCCTGATCTCAGGCCCTCCACCCAGTGAAGTACTAAGAGATTGGATAGCTCGGTTAGGAAACACAGGTTTTGAAACTGTTTGCTGGGTGCTGAAGGTGGTGACGTTTCCTGAATCTCTGCCTTAATTACACCCAGAACTAGTTTGGAACATCCATTTACTTGTTGGATGTTTAAGGAAATCAGTTGGATTTCCAAAAGAATTTTTAGATCAGTTTGTTACATTGACAGTCACTAAGCTGAGAGTCCCTAAAAACACTGTAGCTGACATTTATCTGGGCAGAATTCCTCTAGTTTGGTGATGATGCTTGGGTCCCACGTACTGCTTCCCTTAAATGCCCACATTTCAGTAAGCTAGCGTTTTAAGAACTATCTTGTGGGTTTCTGTTTCAGAATAGAAGTTTAAATTTTATCTTACTTTACAGAAATTAGAGTTCAAACAGCCAGATCCTACATCTTCCATGCCACAAAGAATAGGTAAGTCTTTTGTGATTTTTTTCAACAGTTACCTTTTTCTGTTTCAGCGGATGGGTGCAGCCAAGTTTTTTATTTTGTATGATGGAGTGCACATTCCATATTGCAGGTTATGTATTTAGTTGCAGCCCTGTGTCACTAAACATCAATCTTCTTTTTGTTTAGGGGTTCCCTCTAGCTCCTTTACCCAGGTTGTTCATTCTGCCGGAAGACGGTTCATTGTCAGCCCCGTCCCCGAGAACCGATTGAAAGAACAGGGCTTTTTCACATCTGCTCTTGTTGGGGGAAACGAAACTTCAGATATGGGTGAGTTGTCCAAACTCTAAAAGCTGATGCCTAAGACATGTTCATCAAAACTGTGAAGTTAGTTACTAAACTGTTCCTGAAGACATCTCAAAGTATGTGGGGAAGTAGGGAGCTGTCTGTGCTGATGAGAGGTGACCATAATTTGGGTCATACCGTGCAGTATTCTTGGAGGAAAACTGCTGATGAGCTGGCTGCAAGACTCTGAAACCTTAATTCTGTATTTTAATATAAGCCTGGATTTGTGTGTTTCGTTATTTTGGTGTGGGTTTTTTTTTTT
>VZRH01000071.1:294437-334047 GCA_013397555.1 Urocynchramus pylzowi | reverse complement strand
TTTTTTTTTGTTTGGTTTGTTGTGCATTTTTAATGCTAAGAAGTAAATGTAGTCTTAGTCTAGCCATAGACAATAATACTGCAATGAACTTTTTCAGGTGGACTGACAATTTTCTTTTCTTCCAGTTGCAGCATCTCCTGTACAGGGTCCTGGAATGAATCTCTCCCACTCAGCATCATCACTGAGCTTGCAGCAAGCTTTCTCTGAGATGGGGCATGCTCAGATGACAGAAGGACCTAGCACAGCTCCTCCAGTGTTCAATCAAACAATACCACCATTTCCACCTGCGCTTTCTACCATGGCAGGCAGCGGTGCAACTCCTGCATCTGTGGCTACTTCTTCAGTATCTGTTTCCTCCAGCACTGGTGTATCTCTTCCAGGATCTGTTACTTTGCCTTCAGAAAATGCAGCTGTTGGAGTTGCACCAAGCACAAGTGTGCCAAGCTCTATTTCTCCACCTCCAGCCTCACAATCTGGACAGCAATCGGCCGGTGTCACTTCCAGCGTGAGCGCCCCTGCTTCTTTCTCCTTATCTGCCACATCCCAGCCTGCTCAACCAGTGACTGCAGACATTGCTCCCAGTATCAGCACACCATCGTCTTCAGCACTGCCGTCTGCCCAGGTTCCTGGTGTCACTGCTCTCGGTGCTGCTGCACCAGCAGTGACATCTCAGTCTACTCCTCAGACTGTGAGCAGTATGGCAGCACCACAGACGTCTGCTGCCCTGTCTCTGGCTCAGAACGTGGCTTTGCAGCTTCCCCAGCTCAGCAGCAGTGGCTCTGTGTCCAGTCTGGCAGAAACAATAGTCGTAAGCGCTCCACAGTCACTGCCTGAGAGTGGGCACTCTCTGGATAAATCGCATTCCTGCAATGCAGCTGGCTTATCTCTGCCAATCTGTGCACCTTTATCATCCTCGATAGCATCGAGCATATGTGGTTCAGTCTCTCAGCCAGTGATCCATCCCTTACTTGTTCCATCAGGAATTACATCAACACCTGTCCTACCCCAGATTTCAGGTGCAACACCCATGTTGCCCCAGGTTCCCTTACCTGGTGTCTTGCCACAACCAGTCACTAACTTGCCTGCAGTACAGCAGACTTTGATCCACAGCCAGCCTCAGCCAGCTCCGTTGCCCAACCAGCCTCACGTTCACTGTCTGGAGGCTGATGCCGATGCTCAGTCTAAAGCCCCTGGTATTGATGATATAAAGACCCTGGAGGAAAAGCTGCGCTCTCTCTTCAGCGAGCACGGTAACGTGGGAGCGGCGCACCCGTCAGTGTCTCTGGAGACCTCGCTGGTGATGGAAACGACAGTTGTTCCTGGCATCCCAACCACTGCTGTTGCGCCCAGCAAACCCCTGACGTCCATTAGCACTTGTATACCTCCAAGCAGCTTGCCTCTTGGACCGACTGGCTTGCCAGTGCTGACTCCAGTTGCCACTCCTGGGCAAGTGATCACCCCGGTCAGCTACATCTCGGCCTCGAGCAGCGCGGCCACAGCAGCAGTGAAACCAGGGACCTCTCCTTCAAAGCCCCCTCTCAGCAGGGTACCGGTAAGAAACGCAGCGTCGGTGTGAATGTTCAGCTCTTGCAGGAGCAGCCTTCTTGGGCAGGATCTTCTTTGTACAGCAAAATACTTATTCAGGAAGGAGTTTCTTCATTTAATGTAGTATTGAAAGATTTATGCTCTGGTTGTTTTTATGTGTCCCAAGAGGTGTTCTGTTTTGTCCCTAATGGGCAAAAAAGCGTCCAATTCTGTTTTATGCTTCTGAGAGATGTCTCTTATGTCATTGTTAGTTTTTCTTCTTAAACTACAGAGAGTGAAGCAACTGTGGTTTGCTTTTTATGTTTGTTTGAGGTTTTTTCTTGATACTGATTTTTTAAAATAGAATTTGGATGTCTTGCTTTAAATAGCTTTTTATCTTGTACTTGACCACTAGGCTGAGATGGTTGGTTGTGTATTTCACCAAGCGGTGGATTTGAGATTGCGGAATTTTGCTTCCTGTCATGAACCTGTTCCTTGCAGTCAAGGGTGGACCTGACTGAAAGGATTTAGGTTTTTTTTAAGTTCTCTGCTACCTCTTTGATACCTGGATACTGTTTTCCTTTCAAGTGTTAGATTTATGAGAGCAGGATTTTGAGAAATTTAGAAGATACCCGAAAACAAACTTTTTTGTTAACTGACTCATGTTCTACAAGCAAAACACTCTTTCACAAAGAAATAATGACTCACAGTAACAACTTGAGAGGTGTTGTGGATGCTGTTACCTGCTCACCAACCAGATATACCAATATGTGAAATTTTCTTTTAAATGTCTGCCTGTGTGGGGACACAGCACATTTCAGTATTTTAAACTATTTTGGTAGTCCTTTCCTTAAATGGAAATGTAGCCCTTAAGTGGAAATAAATTGAAGAAACTTCCAAGTATTTAACAAATCAAAAACTTTAATACTCTCTTATTTTTATTTCTGTAATGTTTTTTTGTACTCATCAACACTTCTTGTTGGTTGTCTTTAGCCAGCCTTGCTATTGACCAGTTTCAAGCCAATTCAGGCTGAGCCAATGCTCCCAGCATCTCCATTCATTAGTAGTCTTTCCCATGTACTCTTTGTTGTCAAAGACAATGGAAGACCTCTGCTATGGAAGAGTGGGAATATGTGCCAAAAAAGTTGATAAGGAAATTTAGACACAAAGACATCCATTAATATTTCAATGAAATTAAAAATTAGAAAAGAAATATTGGGAAAAAATGGAAACTGGTATTCATTCAGGAACAGTCGGAGCAGTTAGAATATTGCTAATTGCACACCTGTAATTACAAAGGCTTGGGTTTAAATATAATAAAAGTTAGAGGGTTTTTGATTGTCAGATGTAGAAATTCTACGTCCTCTCTGAAGTTTTCATTTATAAATTAGTTTGGTTTTTTACAAGGCTTAATTTTAGTTTCACTTTGTGTTTTTGCTGAGCATTAAGGAGCTTATTGCTTTAGTCTTCTGGGGTTTGGTAGACTCTGTGTCTGTTTATTTATTTTGTTTATGGCCAGACAGTTAAATCTGTTTCAGCTTGTGTTACAAATGTATTTGAAGTATGTTTTTCATCTTTATAAACTAAATGATGAAGTTACCACAGCTTAAAAATTCATCATGCCTCAGAACAGGTAACATCCTCACATGTGTTCCTGCTGCACAAAAAAGTTGAGCTAATGCAACTCGGCCTAGTTCCTGCTGAAATGTTATTGGCAGGATAGATAACTCTGGGACAGCATCTTCACTGGGCAGCTACTCCTGCAATTTAAAGCATTAGTTTGAGCTGTGGTAACACACTGCAGGTCAGAACTGGTACTGGAGCAGACTGTGGCCTGTGCCCCTGCCCTGCAGAGCTCAGGGCCATCCAGGGGCAGTGTGCTTGCCAGCGCTGTAACTCACGAGGCTGCGTGTGTGCTCAGACTTCATGGGCACTGTCAAACCTCAGGATGACAGCTGAGAATAAGAATTGCAAATTGTGTAATGTCTTGCTTAATTCCTAGAACTTCCCACTTCCCTAACAATGGAAATGACTAACTGGAATGTGCTGTCTGACCTGGTGAGGAGGCTTTGATGCCTCCTTCTAACCTTTTGAGTCTCTCTAACCTCCTCTGCATAACCTGGATGACTTCCCCCTACCCAGATGCATGGCCTGATCATCTTCTGTGGGTGATCAACACCTTTCAGGCTCAAAAAGAAGTGATGGATCAAAAGATTGGTGTGAGAGCTCTATGAATCTGTTTCTCAACAAGTAGAGAGATCCTCAGGCACTGACAGTTCCTCTTCTCAAGTCATATTGCTTGGAACAATTTGCTGGAAGCATGCAGCTTACAGTTTCTAATGGACAGTTAACATAGATCTGTTGTAAGGAGACTGAGTACATTCTTGCACCATTTTAGAAATTAAGCTTCTTGGAAGAATTATTTTAGCATTTCTTCCAGATTTGAAAGTAATATCCCCAAGATACTTTGTTCCTGGGTACTACAGCTTGTTTAAACTGGAAATAGTGGCTGCTCGAGGATAATCTGGGTTATAAAATAAAAACAAAGCAAACTTCCCCCAGTTTGTTTGCAAAAGTCCCTGAAGACTCTATGTTAACTGTCCAGGAAGGAATTNCTCACCAGAAAAAGGAATTATCTAAAAAAAAAAAAAAAAAAAAAGTTAGGCTTCTGTTGTATGAGATGAGTGACTGTAGCTTGGTATCCGATCCTCCTGTTATTCCATGTCTGACGGACGCGCCTCTCCTCTTCGTTGTCCATAGGTGCTACCAATAGGTTCTGACCTTCCGGCTGGCACTCCATCCAGTGAGCAGCTGCCACCTTTCCCAGGACCTTCACTAACTCAGGTGCTACACAACGTGGCAGATGTTATCTGCTTCTTTTCCCTTCAGAGAGCATGTTTCAATTAAACTCTCCGTTGCATGTTATTAATGTTCTTGGTTTTCTTTTCTTTTGACTGAGTAACCCCTTTTGTGGAACTGTAGCAGTAGCCTGAGTGGCTTCAGCACTGGGTGTGGGCAGCCTGGTCTAGTGGAAGGTGTCCCTGCCCATGGCAGGGCGTTGGAACTGGATGGTCTTTAAAGTCCCTTCCAACCCAAACCATTCTGTGGTTCTGTGCAGCTTGCCCTTTGGGGTGCTGTACCCAGTGCCTTATCAGGCTTAGGGGTTTTAGTGTTTTAATCTGAACTTGAAATATTTAAAAAAAAATATAATGCAGTGGAGTGTGTGCATAAAACTTGAACTTGTTTTCTTCTTGAAAAGAGTATAATAGCAAAATTATATGAAAAACTATATATTGCCATGAAATGTTTACGAAAATGTAAAATTGCCTTTGTGAATTCCTCATGGGGTTTTGGAGTTTAGTTGTTTCTTTTGATTATTGCTGTTTTGTTTTGTGTTGTTTTGCTTTTGGCTTTTTGTTTTGTTTTATTTTGTGATTACTACATTCTGATTTCACTAGGCTTTAAGATTTTCAAAAGGTATTTGAAGTTCTTTATCATAAACATGACTTAAAATGCAGCAGTGGCTTCCTCTGCTTAGCTTCTGTCCTTGTATACAACGGTTATCTGGGATATTTTGTGTGTAAGTGGTGGTGCCAAGCAATAGAACAAGAGGCCATGGGCAGAAACTGATGCACAGAAGTTCCACCTGAACATGAGGAAGAACTTCTTTCCTGCTCTGGAACAGACTGCCCAGAGAGGGTGTGGAGTCTCCTTTTTTGGAGGTAGCCAGGAACCAGCTGGTGCCATGCTGTGCCACGTGCTCTGGGATGGAGAGCATCCTGCTGGAGCAGGGAGGTGGGAGCAGATGACCCACTGTGGTCCCTTCCAGCCTGCCCCAGTCTGTGGTTCTGTGTGCTTTGTACAACTAAGGCAGATGACATCTGAAGGTGGAAGAAAAAGGCTTATTCAGTTGACATGTTTCCTAAATGTAGCTCATTTTTACATCTTGATCTTAGAGCTATAAGCCATATTCCTGCCCTGTGAGTAGCAAGGAAATGGGTATCTTCTTTCTCCAAACTGAGCAAGAAAAAAACACTTGTTTTTTTCCCTGACTTCAGAGGCAGAAGCTGGTTTATCTCTTTTAGTCAGTTCTTTCTGAAACATGGTTTTACTGAAGAGAAGACGACGACAATTTGGTGATAATTCTTACCTGCATTCTTCCCATGGTCAGGTACCAGATGGATCAGGAGACAGCTAGTTAAAATCAGTCATATGGAGTTCATAGTCCTTTTCATTGCTGGAAACTCAGTATATTAGTAGTATTTTCCCCTAAGCTCAAAAGCACTTGTAGCCACTTCTATGACTCAAGCCACGGTACCACTGCAAAAGGCTGCTTCCTGTTTGTCAGGAAAAATAGGTATTTCTGGCAGGATTTGTAGCATGGAAGAGTCACAAATATAGATACCGTGCTTCTTGTCCTTTCCAAGCAACTTACTGAATTTCACTTCTCATTTGAGCTCAGAAGTATTGTCTGGGAATGAAACAAAATTGGAGGAGACCAACTGGATCAAATCTAATTGACTGTTAAGAGCATTTGCTGCTATCACATAATACTATCTGGAAAATTACTGGCTTGTCTTAGAGTAGACAGGCTTGCTTTCTGTGCTGCTTCTGTCACTAGTAGGTGATTACACAACTTTTTCCCTTTCCTTAGTAGCAGACTTGTAATTTGCAGACAGAGTACACGTCATCTCAAGACCAGTTTTGAACAGTCTGTTCTATAGTCTTAAATACCTGTTCTTTTTATTCCTTAATTGCTTTTTAAAGTGTATTTAGATTAATCTCTCAAGCTTCATTTTGGTCCTCTTGTTCCATAAGGAAATCTTTATCTCCTGATCATTCTGGTAGCCATTTGTTTACTTGAAGCAAATATCTTCTTGTGAGCATAAGTGCTGAGAATTATTGAGTATTTCTTACATTGTTGGATAAAATTACCTCACTTGTGGCTTAGCAGTTGGATTTCTGAATGGAGTCATAGAAGTCTGCATCTTCTGCTTTTTTTGTCAAATGGAATTGATACAGGCTTTATTGTTCCTAGGGTTTTTGGTTTCATTTTGAAATCCACATGTCAGGAAAAATGTTATCCTGGTAACCTCTTGAAAGCATCTTTATGCTATTGTGTACCTCTAACTTTCAGTGGAAAGTAGTATTTTTATGTTGTCATGATTCCTGCTTCAGTTTTAAAAACAGATACAGCTTTTTTTTTTTTTTTTTTTTTTTTTTTATNTTTGTGTAATATACTTGGAAAGATTAATAATGCTAAAGTTTGGATGAAAATTTCTGTTCTGTAGGGTCAGAATTGCAACTTAATGGTATCTGACAATACATTCTTCTTTTAGTGTATCTTATGGGCATGGCCCTAATTTAGTCATTTTGAGACTTTGGGACTTTTTTTATCTTCAAGATATTTTTAGGTAAAATATTCTTCTCTTCCTCTCCCCAGTCCAATGGGCCAAGTTGGAAAAACATCTTGTATTCTAACTGAAACAGCTGAAATCAACATAATAAGCATACTTGAGAGATTCTGCCCCTCTCCATCCTCTTGAAGTCAATCCATCTATATAGCCTCTCTAAGAGAACTTGTGGGTTGGGGGTTTTTTCTTGGTTGATTGGTTTTGAGTGGTATTGTGGAGTTGTTTCTTTTTTTTTTTTAAGTTCCAGTTAATTTTCATGTTGTGTTGTTTTTAAATAAGTATGTTGCATGGGTTACTTCCAGTCTTACTATGCTATGCATGTTAAATCTAAATGTGTAGGAAGGAAGCTGGATAGAAATATGGAAGCTGTACTGAGTGCTTTAAATTTTAGTATTAAATATGTCTGTTTCTCAACAATGCTTTTGTTTTTCCTGAGCTGGTACATTGTTTTACTCTTTTCTTTCTCAGTCCCAACAGCCACTGGAAGATCTGGATGCTCAGCTGAGAAGAACCCTTAGTCCAGAGACCGTCCCAGTGACATCTGCTCCTGCCTGTGTATGTTTGCAATGTTGGCAGTTTAGTAGTCTTGAAAAACCTCAGTGTTTTTTCAAAGTCATACTCTTAGGTCACTGCCTTTAATATCACTACACCAGTATTTAGACTTTTAAAAATAAAAATCCAGACTCATCTTCCAGTTTGTGGGACTGAGTCAACCAAAATTGGGAAAGTCTGTATATTGCAATAGATTATGTAATTTCCTGAGGCTGTTTTTTGCTATTAGTTGTTATTCCAACTTTTCTGGTGATGTCACCAAACTAGAAATGGAAGTGACTGTGGAATACTGGGAAAGAGCACTAAAAAAGCAATATGTGATATGTCAGTCTTAATTTGGGAGGGCTGTGTCAAGTGTGGATCTGAAATTTTAAAAGCCTCTACTCTATTAAAGAACTTTGGATACTGAATGAAGACAATGGCTGACAATACAAGTGGCTGTTTATGCATTATTTCTGCACAGGCCAAGGGGTGATCTGCTCACAGCCTCAGGGTTATAAGGCCTGTAAAACCTCTTGTCTTGCATTTGTCTTTTCATGTATAATACTTTGTCTCTGTTGGAAGCAAAAAATTTATGTAATATGCAGCACGTTGGATTTGTTGGCATTCAATGAAACTGCTAAGTATTTTAATTTATTTTGTTTTCCTCCTTGAACCTGCAGTCTGTGCCCTCAGTAGCATCAACAACGGTTACTGGGCCAGTGTCCTCAGCAACGCAGTGTCTGAAGGATGGTAAGACAGCCGGGATTACTTTAGGTGATTTCTCAGCATGGAGATAGAAGTCAAAATTGAACAGGGTAACCACTTGGAAGGTTATAGCCCTTTCTAGTAAGTCATGAAATGGCAGCTCCTTGAGGGCATCTTACTAGTTTTTAGTAGCCAGACTGAAATTTTCCCCTGTAGGCCACGAGGAGGGGGGGATGATAGGTACTTGTGTATTGTAGTGACTCATTTAGGATTTCAAGCTGTCCAAAATGCTAAATTAAGACTCACCAAGAGTCTCCACTGTGCTGCCAACGTACAGCACCAGGACTTGAAGGAACTGTTTTCTGTCATGTGTTATGTTCCTGGCAACAGCAGTCAGACCCATTTTGTGTCATTACACTGTGTTCTACATGTAGGATGCCTCTCCCTTACCCTGAGGGTGTTTCATTTCTGTTTGAACAGAGAAGCCAAGGTTAAACTACTAAAAATTTAAGAAAGGTAGTAAGAAACCCAGACTTCCTTCTTTCTGCTTTAGAAAAACTGAAGGTTGACTGGATGATCACCAGTTAAAGTCTGGATGATCAATGACTTTCAAATCTGTATGGATTGAGTTATTGGGGGGGAATCCAAACACTTGCAAAATAATCTGAGATTTTCTTATCGGTGTTCATCTAATTGTTTTAATTTTTGAAATCTTCTATTTTTAATAGAAGCTGTTAATACAGTGTTAATACTAGACAGTTCTTGAGCTGTCTAGTAAGCACTGTTTAACATGTGTGTGCCTCTGAAGCTGAATGACAAACCAGAAGCCAATAAAACTGTGAAGGAAAATAAATTATATACTCTCATTTTGGGACATTGGTGAACTATTATGTAGAGTTCATTAGTCTGCTATAGAATTAGTTGGGTTTTGTCTTTTAAATTTAGAAGGTAAAGGTAAACAAACTGGGGAGTTGCTTAATAAACAGAGCAAGCTGTCCAATAGAACTGATTTAAAAATAGAATGTTATTTCTCAGCTTTGTAACTTTATACTGCTAGTGCACAGAGCAACAAAGTTAGGAGCTGACACCTAAGAGTCCGACTTGGAGAACTTCAGATAGTCTGCTTTGAGTAAATGTGGTTTATAGCATTTCTTCAAATTGCCCCTTTTTGGTGAATAAGTTGTCCCCAGTGTTTGTGAAATTTAGGTAGTCACTCTGGGTATTGAATCAAAATAAGCTTTTTCTGTCACAATTTTTTGTCATAAAGCTCTATTTTTTTATTATTTGTCTATTTCACTTCACTGTTTGAAATCACTGTGCTTTTTTTAATGTTGCCTAAAAATGTAGTTTTGGCAAATACACAGTGCAGGGAAGCTTTGTAGAAAAAATGCTTCACCTTAACATTAATAATTAAATTTTAATATTAATATGGTGCTATGAGTCTAGAAGCCTCTTTGGAGTTAACAGTTGAATTTGAAGTACATAAAAAGATGTTTGGAGTTCAAATAATTTCTTGTTTGTTGTTGTCTTAATCCCATTCTCCTTTTCCTTAGTTTTGGCAGCAGGTGATGGAGAGAGCAGTGCTGTGGCTACTGCAGCGGGAGCCAGTGTGCTGAAGATGGGACGGTTTCAGGTACCAGATGCTAAACTCACTTGGCTCTTGGCACAGCATCTTGGGGTGCTTCCTGGTAGTGCCAGCTCAGTGTGCATGTGCAGGACTTTGCTGTCCATGTAGAGCTTGTGAAAGCAGGTTTGCAGATGCTGTTTCCATTTCAGATGGAAACAGGGCAGAGATTGCACGGTCTGTGCAGGTTTAGAGTTGTGAACATAGGGTTTCATTGCAGCAGGCCTTAGCTGTTGGGCTGCTCTTCCACTAGCAGGGCTGGGATGTTCACTGTATGATGTCCTGTTGGTGAAGGAGGCCCCATCTGAGGCTGCTGTTTCTTGGGGTTAATCCTCCAGATGACAAGAAGGGCTGCTTTGTGTGGCAGTGTTTGCCTGGAGGGAAGCGGTAGCTTGCTTTGTGGCATACCTAGGAAGTGAGTTATTTTCCCCTCTCAGATGCATCTTACTATTAAGGGAAATAAAAGCATCACATTAAGGAAAAACTAAGGAAGTCTGCGTGATTGTATTTCTATTATAGGTATCGGTGGCAGTGGATGATGTGCTAAAAGAGGGTGACAAGCCTGAAACCAAGCCAGTGCAATTTGAAACCACCTCCAGCGATTCTTCAAGCCTTTCTGGCAGTAGCCCAGAGAGCACGCTGGTAAAGCAGGCTGAGAGCCGGAAGAGCGGAGCTGTGGCTGCCACCTCCTTGGATGTGGTGGATGGAATTCCTGAGGCAGCTCCCGGGCTGCCGCTGCTCAGAGATGCTGCTCAGGCCACCAAGGTCGGGCGCTTCCAGGTGACGACAACGGCGGATCAAGTGGGGCGCTTCTCCGTGTCGAAGGCTCGGGAGGAGGTCAGCTGTGCTGAGAAAGAGCCAACGACTCTTCCTCTCTCTGTGGGCTTGGAACAAGTTGCTCCTTCAGCTGCAGCTCCGAAGAAAGAGTTGGAGTCGAGGCGGTCCCCACACATGAATGGTCCATCCTCTGATCCGGAGGTCGCTTTTCTCAGTGGGATGGCTAAGGATTTGGATGATGGCTCAGGGAGCCCAGACTCTGTCCAGCACCTGGGATCAAAGATCAGCCTCCCTGTTCAGAGCCTCAGCAACTCCTTCAACTCCTCCTACATGAGCAGTGACAATGAGTCGGACATTGAAGATGAAGACTTGAAGTTGGAGCTCCGTCGGTTGCGGGAGAAGTAAGGCTTTTTCTTTAGGTGGTTGTGTGTGGAATAGATGTAACAGGATTAATATGAATTTCACCTGTACTTCCCTTAGCCTTTGCTAAGTGTCAGGTGCCATTGTCAGCATTTATGTGGGAAGTAAAGCTCTTTAGTGGGAAAGCAGTATACAATTATAACAAAAGAGGAATATACATGTTTGCTGGGCTGAGTTTCCTACCCTGTAACCTTGCTGTATGTAGATTGCCAGTTGCACTATGGGTAAGACTGTAGATCTAAGAAAGACTTGGCATATCGCTGGAGTTAGTGGGAAAACATAGTGTCATTTGAAAATGACACACAAGTCTCTGCGTTTCTGATCTGCATTTCTAGCATTTCTAATGGTTCTTTTCCTGAAGAGACCTTGTTGGCTCAGAAGAATTTAGAAGTGAAGCAATGTGACCTACTAATTTATTTGTACTGAAAGTTGAACTATTTCTTAGGCTAGCTAGCAGTTTTAAATCCTGTGTATGCAACTGCTCTGAAACAAATTGTAACGCAATAGCAGTGTAGAAGTCTCCAAGGCCATATGTCTGAGAAAATGAGTAATCTAGCTATTCCTGTAGCGTTTGAGTGCTTTTTTTGTACTTCTGTTTATTCTGGTTTTGTGATTGTAACGTTGGGAACTTAGTTTTGGAATTCTAGCCAGGGCTAGAGCACGCTGGAAAATGGCAAGTGTTCTGCCATGTGTGTTCAGTGGTCATTATTTAGTGGAAAATATTTATTTACTTATTTCTTAAATGTTTGAGAGTTTCACCAAAGAAGCAGCTCAGGCTTGACTGGAGGGGAGAAGTTGTTTGCATCTATGTGTATACATAGAATTCTTGTAAATCCCACTGTTTTGTAACTTGGTAGGCACCTTAAAGAGATCCAGGAGCTGCAGAGCCGCCAGAAGCAGGAGATTGAGTCACTCTACGTGAAACTGGGCAAGGCTCCACCTGCAGTAATTATTCCCCCAGCTGCACCCCTTTCAGGAAGAAGGAGACGACCCACGAAAGGAAAAGGCAGCAAGTCCAGTCGTAGCAGCTCCCAGGGACATAAAAGCCCTCAGCTATCAGGTAAGGCTTCCTTCAATATTTTTAGCAGGTAAAATAGTCCAAGTACCATCTCTCATTTTTAGATCTGTGTCTCTGTCTTTGTCTTTTCTTTTGAGGAGTGTGTGTGTGTGTACCAGTTCCTCCCTGGATTTCTTATACTGTTTTTGAAATTGCTTTTGCTGTTTGGTAGTCTTGCTTGGGACGTTTTCAATCCACTGAAAGGAACTGTGACATTGTTCTGTGAGAGCAGTTTTAAAGTTTTAAAGTGATTTGTGTTTTTTAGATATTAGTCATTGGGCTCTGACTAAGAAGAAAAGTGTAAATTTACAGTATGGCAGAAAAGTTTGTTTTTTAAAGATAAATTGTGCTTGTTCCCTCCTGAAACTGATATTGCAGAATGGGTCTGGTCTCTTTAGTCGTCTGCAGAGACATTTTTTTTCTAATTTAGTACCACTTAAGCATGATATTACTGGTGTCCTTAACACTGCAGAAACTCACAGTTGATGGATATTGAAGTAGTGGCTTTTTTCATGGAATTGAAGATTTGTTGTACTTTAAAATTGAGAATTAGTTTCAATTGTCAAGGCTTCCTTTCTTACTAAGACCATTTTTCTAATAAGCAGAACTCAGGAACAAGTTCTGTTTACTGATTGCATGATGTGGGTGACAGATACTCTCTGGGTAATTGGAGATTCTCTAATCCTGTAGCAGGAGCAAACAGTATTGGAGGGCGAGCAGTGCCAGAAGAAATATTTGATACTGCTTCTTGCGTATTCACTTTGTTAATTCCATGTCATGCTGAGATTTCTGTATCCATTCACCCTGGCTGCTCATTTCTGTTTTGCTGTGTGAGCACATAAACCACCACAGAGTTGTCTTAAAACTGAGGAATTTTTCTGGTTTACTGCTTTCTCAGAAACTGGAGTAGTTCTCTCCCCCTGCCTCTCCTTCTCTTGCCTGGGTTGTCATGCTTGATCAGGTCCAAAAATGTATGGAAACCAAAACTTTTTGCCTTCCTTTTTCCTCTAGGCAACCTGTCAGCTCAAAGTGCACCATCAGTCTTGCCCCCTCAGCAGACCCTTCATCCTCCTGGCAGTGTGCCAGAGACTGGGCAGAACCATTTGTTACAGCCCCTCAAACCTTCACCTTCCAGTGAAAATCTCTACTCTGCCTTCACCAGTGATGGTGCCCTCTCGGTACCGAGCCTTTCGGCGCCAGGCCAAGGTAAGACTCCAAGAGCAATTAGTGTAATTAGCAGTGGAAATGAATGGTTGACTTCATGACACTTGACTTTTAATAGCTGGTGTAAAGTAGCTCTGGGGTCCCCAGCTTATGCATGGAGGCTGATAAGGATGTTGCTCGCAGCTGGATTTGTAGCTTCTCACTCAGGTGAAGCGTGAGGTGCTTGAAGGTCTGAAACCCCAAGGACGGCACAAGAGAGTGCAGTGGGGTGATGGCAGTGAAGTTCTGCTGGCCTGGGAAAGGTGTTGGCTCAGAGGAAAAGACTGAGGAGATTGGAGGGCTGGAAATCAGGCCAAGGAAGGGGCAGAGCAGGTTTGGTGTTAACAGATAACTGAAATGGTTGGAAGTTTGCAGAGACATGGAGTCTTAGTCCTTTTAGACTTCCTAGCTGGATTGGCTGTTTCTGTCAATGGAGTTTTTAACAGTAAAAGGTGGAAAAAGGCTCATGTTCTTTAGTTGTGAATTATCCTGGAAGGAAGAGTCAGTGTAGGAGGATGAAATGGTGGGAGTAGTAAATTGGTCATGTACTCAGGTTTCTCAAGTAGTGGTTGCTTGCTATTAGTATGTTATCAAATAATTTCTCAGGCACAGCTCTGATTTATTAGTAAGGAGGGCTTTTTTTGCTTGTCATTAGGGGATGATTCCTTTACTTATCTGAACTTAGCTGTTGTAGGCTTTTTTTCCCTTTGCACATCTTTTTGAAAAGCTTTGCCTTTTTTAGACAGTTTGAATACATCAATTCTAATGTGTGTTTTTGCTGAAACGGAAGAAGTGCATACAGAAAATGGAAACAGACTTCAAGGAAGAATTTTCTGTAGGGTTTTTTTTTAGGAACTGTTTCAGGCATTTTGGAGCTACTTGAATCATCTCCCTGCATCCAGAGTTGTGCAGTACCATTTCAAAATTGGGTACTTTTGCCAGGATTTGGCTTTCCTGTAGATTGCAACTTTATAGCTGGGTTATGTCCTGGAGAGTAGCAGCAGTGCAAACTTGGCCTCGTGTCTGGAGGTGCTGGAGGGAGTCTCTTCACTCCGTATACTTTTGTCTCTGTGCTCCGTGGTCCGCACTTTGAGACTTATTCTTGTGTGTCGTGATTGCATTTCACCCTTCCAACTTCAAGTTGCTAACGTTTTGTAGTGGTGTTCTGTCTCCTCTCCTCTCCTTTCTCTGTTCTCCCTGTTCTTGTTTTCTCACAGGCTGTGCGAAGTTTAACTGTGCATCTGAGAGAGTGACCTTCAAGCCTGGTGGCAGGAGGACCCGATTTCTGAGTACGCCCTGCTTGGCTCTTTGTGTGTAACACCTTTACTCCTTCCTTGTCTGTTTTTTGTTTTGTCTTTTTGGTTTTTATTTCTGCTGCTCGGATCTGTTTCATGCAGCCCATCCTCATCTGCCACCTTGTATTCCCTCCCATCCCATGGCTCAGCTCAGCTGCTCTTAGCACACCTTTAGAAGTTTGGGTTCTCATGTTGGGTGTTCTCTGCTGTTAAACTCACTGTAACAAGCACTCATTTCCTCTAAACCTTGAGAGGAAACTTCCAGGACAGGTCAGTGAAATGACACAAACTGGGGAGACTTAGCAAGGACCATTGGTAATTTTGCTTCAGCTTATGTTAGATGACATGAGACTTGTAGGGGGGTAATCTTTCTAGTGGAAGAGTGAGGAAGATTTGTTTTCCAGGTTATCCCTTAGCTGGACACTTCAGTACTGGTGGGGGGAGTGTTGCCCTCCCTGGCAGTGTGCTTGCAGCACAAGTTGGATGTGTGTCCCCATGCTCTCAGCACCAAAGCTGGTGACAGTGCAGAGCTTTGATGCCACCTGTAGGCAGCTTGTAGTGATGACTTGTGTTCATTAACAGATAGCTAGCTAAAGATCCAAGTGCTAAAGGGGTTTTAAAATAATTAGAGAATAATTCCAGGCAAACTCAAAAGAACCTTACCTACTGATGGGCTCAGGTTTAGAAGTTTTTCCTGTGAATTGGAGACATATTAAATAAAAAACAAGTTGCAGTAAAGGTGGGGAAATAGACATTTTCAGACAGTCTGTCAGCCCTCACAAGCTAGCTTGCAGCTCTTCTCAGAATCCTCTCATTTGTACTTACATTAGACCAGACTTACAAGAGAGCCTCAAACTTCTGATGTGGCTGAAATAACAAAGTGCTTGGGCCAAGGCTGCTGGTGTGATGCTTTTTATTGGGAATGCTGCAATATCTCCTATGCTGCTTCTGCAGGCTGGACCCTTTAAATGTCTGCCATTTGTTTCCCATCCTGTGGAATGACTCTATGAGGAAGTTGGGAGTGCTGTCAGGAGCCCTCGGGGCGCTGCACTGCGTGGCAGTACCACACATCTGCATCATCTGTCTTGCTGTGCTTGGCAGGGGCTCAGCTGGGCCAGAGCTGTGTGAGGGAGCTGGGCCTGGCCTTCTGCAGAGACAGCTGCAACGCACCCAGCCCCGTCCTCTGAGAAGGGAGGGGAGGCAAAGGGAGGGAAACGTCTTCCTGGCTGTTCAGTTTTGCACTAACTCTAACCCACTTCACTGGATTTGGGATCCAAGCACTAAAATGATTTAATTGTTCAAATTCAGCAGCTTTAAATGTTTTGCTGTGTATGTTGATGTGCAGATGTGCACTGACATCTGCACTGTCAAGATTTAACATTGCTTTCTTGGAAGAAGTTAAATTCTTATCAAAGCTAACTTAAAATTGTTAGTCTGGCCTGTCCTTTTTGGGGGGAAGGAAATATGAAGAACAGCCAGTCTGTTTCTAGAATTGACATTGAACTGAATATATGAGAGTATAATTGACTTCCAAGGCCTAGGCTTGCTGTAAATTGGCCATCATCTGGCTGTAGGAGTCCTTTGGCATGTGTATCTCTTGCTTCTGGGACTGATGCTAAGGCAAACAGATTCCTTTTGAAAAGTGTTGTAGCTGTCCTGTAAAAACAGGTAGTACTTGGCATGGCTCAGCTTGGCCTGGCACCTGGCTTGCTGCAGGCTGCTTGCTTCCTGGAGCCTTGTCCTTGAAGTGCTGTTGCAGACTGCTGTGGAGAGTGACAGTTGGAGAAGATACTGGGTTGGAATCAGTGGTGTTGAGGAAATTGTGCAGTGATTGATGCTTTTAACTGTGCAGCTGGAGAAACAGAGTGGTACAGCTTGGCAGGGAATGTCTGAACTGTTTTCACACATCTGAGAAACGAGGGTGACAAACTAAAAGCACTTGACCTATCAAATCTGTTGCTGGTTGAAATTTGATAGTTGTAAAATGCTTCCTACGTCCTGGCCAAAATGGAAGATGTACTTGCTTTTCCTTCTCTGATAACAGCCACGGTCGTGACTGTTTGATAACAGTTGTGACCTCAGTGTCTCCTGACATTCTTCACAATGGTTTGGGAATTATGAAGAATAAATGTAGGAAGCTGGGCCTCTTCTCTTTGTGAGTAAACTGTCAGACAAGTCTTGAGTTTGTCTAGAATGTCCCAGTAGTGACTGTTAAAGCCCTGCTGTGCTGTGTCCTCTGTTTCTCACCAAGCTTTTTGTAATGTTTCCTGATACTAAACATTTCTCACTGTTTCTCTTTAACAAATTACTCTCTCTTTGTGCTTCAGGGAAGATGGTGAAAAAAGTCTGTCCTTGCAACCAGCTCTGTAGTAATTATCTTATTTCTGTTATCTCCAATTCCTGATTGTAAATCTATTCATCAGCTTTTCCTGGTCACTGAAGCCTTACGTCCCTGACTCTGTCTCCAGCACAGCATCTGTCTGTCTGTGTGATGCCCTCTAATGTGTGCTCTGTCCTTAGTATATTGCAGTCTGGTGCTGCTCTTGCAGCCAGGTGGAGGCAGGCAGAAGCTCCCCTTCCCTGTGGAGATCTGCTCTCGCTAACGAGAGCGACATCGGGGTCAGTTGCTCATTGTAACGTGCTGGAGTTGTACTCAGAGCAGCTGCTTGGTTTGGGATTTAATGGGGCTTATCACTTAGTGATGGATCCAATTGCAATCACTCCTCCAACGTTTTAAAAGCCTACGAGTAAGCCATCAGAGATCTCCAGTGTGTCTCCCAAAGCAAGAGATGTTCAGAAAAGCCTGTGTGTGCACATGTCATTTAAGGCTCTTTTAAAGGTGTCACTTGACTGTGGTTTATGGGGGAAAAAATCCAAGAGCAGAATTAAGGCATTATAGGTAGTGGGCTGGAGAGAGAGAGCCTGTTTCACTTCAGATCCCTCATGTCAGAGCAGAACTGGGGATGGCTGCTGTGACCGAGCAGGAATGTGGGGGTTGTTTCCATGAACGCTACAAGTTGAAGCACTTGCTTTTCAGCCTCTTCTGGATGGCAGTTTCTGCAGGCAATGAGTGTGTCAGAGCTCAAATGTAAAATTCCTGAGGAGTCAGTTTTAGATGGACCTTAGGTGAGAGCTCAGCTCTGATGCTGTAGGTCGGTACGTCTTTGACCTGAGAAGGGAGCTCTCTGACAAAGTCACTTTGGGAGACAAAGCTCTGGCAGCCTCTGTCACCTTGAACCAATCTAGTTCTTTGGAAAACTCCTAAACTCCCCTAAGGGATCTTTCATCTCTTCAGCTGAATGTGCTGTAGTATATGCCTTGATTAACTCTCCCCATTCTGTAACCTGAGGAAGCTCTCTGGTGTAGGTCCAGGATCCAGAGTACTTAGTGATTAAAGTGGAAATGTGAAATAGCACAAGTGGATGCTGGTCATCCTGAAGAGGATGAGAGCAAGTGTGTCAATTCCTGCATGAATCCTCATGGTGGAATGTGGTTATTACTGGTTTTGGCAGTGTTCCCCCTCCCCCAAGTACCTCTTCCTTGCTTTTGCCTCATTTGTATTTAACTTTACCTTTCACATCATTGCTCTTATTAAATGATTATATCCAGAGCCCTTCCCACGTGATGCATGCTTAAGGTTCTTGTTATTTCACAGCAGACTTTCCTTGCACCACCCAGTGTGTCCCTGCTCCTCTCCATCAGTGCTGCAGCCCCACTCCCTGACCAGGGAACCTTTTTCTTCCCTTGTGCATGTGTCAGCCCCCACTAACAACTCCTGTGGGCACCAGCCCGGGAGCCACTTCCATGCTTGGGCTGGAACTGGTGGGATGGGAATCTGTGTCCTTCCCTCCTCAGCACTACCAGAGGCAGTAACACTTTATTTGTCCTGCATAGTAAGTATGTCACCTTCCTAATCCACTCCTCAGTACGAAACATTCCTGCAGGGGTTTGGAACCAGTTCTTTCTTTGATACAGTGGTGGCAAGGAATGTGGCTGATGGCCAGGGAAAGTGGGACAGATGAAGGAACTGCCAGGCGAGAGACAGTGATTCTGTCATTTGGCCTTTGCAACAGAGACGTGATGTTCATTGCTGGCATTTCTGGGATCCACCTCTAAATGGCCTCCCTTCAGAAATGCCTGCCAAAATCTCAGGTTTTCATGGATTTCCCAGGTGCAGTCTCCTGAGGCAGCAAGTAGAAATATTTGAGGAACTTCAGGAATAGGTGAGGATGAACGTTTGCAAGCAGTGCTGTCTTTAGCCCTGCCGATGCTGATTTTGTTGTTGGGTCTGCTCTAGTTATTAACTGGCACTTCCACAGCTGTAAATGAGGATACTCTGCAATACTGCTGGGAATTCAGGATCCTGGGTAGTACACGACTTCTTTGCTTCATGTTGAGGTCTGCCTTTTAAAAACATAGATTGGAGTGCAGTTGCTTGTTTATAAATATGAATGGCATAGGAAGGCTCTCCAAAAGAAAGCTTCTAGGTTGGTTTTCCCCCCCACAGGATGATGTTCAGCAAGCTTTCTAGCAGAACTGAAACCTGGCATTTATGTGAAGGGGTTTTGTGTTCTTGAAGTGAAAAGAGAAACCTGTCAGCTTGTCTGAGGAATACCCTCACTTCTGCCTTCTTTAAGCTGTATTAGTTGTTTGTATCTCAAATGCTTATTCTTCTGACTTAATAAAACTGAACATAATGGCAAAAAAAAAAAAGCTTTTAGAGGCAAAAAGCAAAATCTAATGCAGTGCAGACCTTCCCTGCAGATCCTGGCCATTTGGTGGATGAAGACAGTCCCATTTGGTTATCCTCAAGAACATAAGTATGGCAGCTATGGGAAACAACAGTTCCTGTTGCTGGCTATTCCCAGTTTGGTTTCTTTTTTTCTTTTCTTTTTTTTTTTTTTTTTTTTTTGTAAACTGGGTGAATTTTTCTCTTCATTTCACAAAGTGGAGATAATTTGCTACAGAGCAGCTGGCGATGCTGATTTTACTGCTCCTTATTCAGCATCCAGCATTGTCCTCCAAGATGGGATTGACCTGAACCAGTAGTGGCTGCTGCTGATTAAAAGGTGTAGGATGAGAGAGCGACGTGCCTGTACTGTCATTCAGTGCTGAAATCTAATGTTCTTTTTCTTCTACAAAGACCTGTAGGCTGCTACCACTCCCCTCTTAGGATGACCACTTGCAGCACTTCTTACAAAGCAAACCTATCTGTGAAACAGTCTGAATCTGAGAAAATGCCTGTAGGAGTCCTTGCAGTTCCCACTTCAGTGTGTCCTGGAATTGAAACTCAGAATTAATTTGCATGGCGTTTTAACTCCCGGTGTGCCATTACCACAGTTAATGAATGCACTAGAGACAGGTGAGCGCTGGGCCAAGTTGTGATGGCTGTGTTTGTGTTTGTAGGGACCAGCAGCACCAACACAGTGGGGGCTGCAGTGAACAGCCAGGCTCCCCAGACCCAGCCCACGGCCATCGCCTCCAGCCGCAAGGGCACCTTCACAGATGACCTGCACAAGCTGGTGGATAACTGGGCTCGGGACGCCATGAACCTGTCTGGCAAGAAAGTTGGCAAAGGGCACAGCAGCTATGAGGTGAGGTGTGACCCCCTGAGGGGGTGTGGTGAGAAGCTGTGGGTGTCCTTCTGTCTCTCTGGGGTTTCAAACGTAGCAGAGCGCAGCTGGGACAGCAGCTCTAGAACGCTGCTGGCTGGCTCTTCACGAGGAGGATGTACTGCCTGCTCTGGAAGGAAAGGGAAAACTGGGCCACGGCCACTTTTCTCCCCAGAAAAGGGGGGGGCCGTGGCCTGGCCCTGTAAATACCCACTGGGAGCGGATTGCGGACCAAGGGGTGCACCGGTGGTTTTTAAAGCTGCACAGTTAAAGTTCTCTTGGTTGTCGGATTACCTTTCAGGGCCCCGGAATGGCAAGAAAATTCTCGGCACCAGGTCAGCTCTGTATCTCTATGACATCCTCCCTGGGTGCTACACCCATCCCTGCAGCATCAGCTACCTCTTTAGGTCCCTTCAGCAAGGCCATGTGCCCCCCGCAGCAGTACGGTTACCCTGCAGCGTCCTTCCCCCCGCCCTGGAGCGGGCCAGGGGCGCCTGCACCGCCACAGCTCGGCCAGTTCCAGCCCGTGGGTGCCACGTCTTTGCAAAGCTTCAACATCAGCAATTTGCAAAAGTCTGTCAGCAACCCTCCAGGCTCCAACCTGCGGACCACTTAGCCGTGCCAGAGACCCTGCTGGCTACACCTCGGGACAGGACATGGGGAGGGAGATGGGGCCCTGTATCACTACTAGTGCTGCAATGAACTGGTAGCTTGCCAGACCGGGAATGAATTTCTCTTTTCCAACCATTGCTGTCAACTCTCTGTAGAGGGAGTTTCCCCACACACTTGGAAGGGGGAGGAGGATGATCAGCATCCTTGTGATGGGACAGTGCTTTCCACCGAGGGGGGCTGCTCTTGTGTGGAACGAGAGCTGTGAGCAGAAGCCAGGGGGTCAGTTCACACAGTCTTGCTGTTAAATATTTCTGGTTGGAGGCTGAATCCACACGTGTGGAAGTGGGAGAGCTGAACCCTAGCATGAGGCTTTAGCATGCTTCTCGCCTCTTCCTGAAGAACCAACATCTGGGAAAAGCTGTCCAAATTCCCCTCCTCTCCCTCTCCCCAGTCAATAGTATCTGGCTCTGAAATGATGGGGCACACGAATGGACTTATGGTGCAGCCCGTGCTTGATAGGTCATTACTGCTTTAAGTAAGATATTAACAGCTTTGACTGCAGCATTAGAGCAATTTAAATTGTTAAAAAAAAATTTTAAAGTTCCCTGCGGACATGTACTTACCATCAGTTTTGATGTGGAAACACTGTGATTATATAAATGTTGTTGGACAACAGTAGTTTAAAAATGAGTGGAATATAGAGGGTTAAAAAAGTTAAAAAGAAAAAATGGGAAAAAAAGCTAGCTATATCCTTATACTTATTGGAGACACTTTAACTTTTTCCTTTGTATTTTCATTGTATTAGATAAATAAATGTGAATGTAAAATTGTATAAATTAATGTACTTGAATACTTGTCTGTTCTCCCAGTATGCTTGCTGGATATTTTAGTGCCTTGGACTTCTCTTGCTTCTGCAGTTTAGCGTCGTCTTCCCAGCAGAGCCCAGGTGGGCAGAGGGCAAGTTGAGGGCAGGAGGTTTGTGCCCAGCGCCCGGGACGTTGGAGCAGGAGCGTGGAAGGGAGGTCACCGAGGCTGCGGGTCGGAGCAGTTCTGTGTGGGAAAACTCATCCAGGCGGGCAGAGCTGAAGGTGTGGGGTGACGGGGCCAGGTGGGCTGGGACGGAGGGGTGCAGGTGAAGCTGCAACGAGACTTAACCAATATTGGCTCTGGAGGCAGGAGGGCTGGGTCAGAAACGGAGAGAGGATGGGGAGAGCGTGTATCTTTGGGAAAGGCCCAACTTAAGATGCAGTTTGACTCCAGCTGCGAAGTGGCAAAGATGTTTGGTCAGGATGTGACTTGAGGGAGAGGTGCCGTTGCTCGTTGGCTTGGGCTTGTCTGCTGGGATTGCTTTTCTTACCTTTTTTTTTTGGTAAAATTCATTTAAGCCAGGAACAGACTGTCCTGGTGCAACGTCCATTGCCGGCAATGGATGTACTTGAAGCAGCCGGCATCAAGAAGTTTCCTCTGTCTTACTTGCAGGATTTACCATTTTGTTCACTCTTAACAAATTTCAAGCTGGTACCAGGACTGTCACTGTCTGTCACTTGTCACCTCTTAGTACCTGTACTGTATCTTCTGCTTTGGTCATTCCCCCTTTTTGTGTTTAAGAAATACTGGTTTCCTCTTCAAAGTCAAAATAATAGCAGCCAGTATTTATGTAGTGCTGCAAGAAGCTGTGATGGACGAGGGTGTAGCTTCCTGGCGCTCGGGAGGAGGTCGTCGTTGTCCTGGAGGCCGGTGCATCACAGGGGTGTCACTTGTCCACGTTTGTTTTAATCCCAGAGCGCTGTTCCCTGCCGGGGCCTTAATGGGAGTTTCTGTGTCTGCAGTTGTTCTCACGCTTTCATTTTCACCCGGAATCCTGCGAGACGCTTTCCGTTCCTGTCCCTTGTTTGGGCAGCAGTTCCGCAGCAGGCTGGAGAGGAGCGGGGCCGGGCGGCTCTGTGGGACAGGCACGGGCTGGGGCTCCGGGCACGGGGAGACTCGAGGGGGAGCAGGAGAGCAGCGGGCCCAGGGGGAAGCTCGGAGAGGAGGGATGCAGGGGAGGCTCTTGAGCACAGCCAGGGAAAGGGAGCGGGGACGGAGCTGAGGCAGTAATGAGCCGAGGGCAATATTCGTGGCAGAGGAACTGGTCAGCTGGATGCAGCACATGGTTATTTAAATTTGATCTAATAAGTTTGAGGTCGTTTTTTCACTTAATGTTATGCAAGAACTGGTTTTATTTACCATTGATTTTTTTTTTTCCTCTCCCTCCCTCTCCTCCTGTGGATGAATAACTGAAGTCTAGAGGAATAAACTAATGCTACTGAACTGTTAAATTATTTTGTTTAATATTACACTTTGAGTATCTTTTTCCACATAAAATCTGTTTCTGAATTACAAGCGTTTTCTTTACATTATTTAACAATGTACACTGTAAAAAAATAAAAATAAAAAAAATAAAATTAATTGAAACTTTGAGCTTCCCTGGCCGTAGTTAGTTGTGTTTTGCACTGAACCCTTCTGGTATGACTCTGCCCCGTGCTGCAGTTTGTTACCTTTGTAGAATATTGAATGAAGCCATTCAAATAAACCAAACCTGCTTTGGTTGAGGTGTGGGTTTTCTTATGGAATATCAGGTTCCAGCCCCTCTGTCCTGGTCCTGCAGTGATGTAACTGTTTTCCAATTTACCAGTTTGTCACAGGAAATACAAGAAACCCAATTTAATGAGAAGTTTGCTCAAAAGCAGTGACCAGTAACAGGATACTCCTGCAAAGGCATCTGTTGAGGAATGTAAGAGCTATTGGGGCGGTTTCCTTAGGGACCAACAAGAGGAGAGGGCAAGACCTGGCTGGCCCCTGTGTTTGCCACGGAGCAGATCCCATAGCCCTGCTGTGGGCAGCAATCCCATAGGAATGGTAAGGTGGGGACAAGAAGGCCATACCAGACCTCTGTAATTCCTCAACTGCATTTTAATGCAGCAGGGACTAGAGGGCAAGACCGAGTTGGCCTCTGTCCTCGCCACTGAGATACACCTGCTATGGTAGGACCCCAGAGACCTGGTAGATGGGGGTAAAAAAGCCACACCGGACCTCAGTCATCCCATTTTGTCCATTCCAAATATGTGTGTCTAAGGAAAACCTGGGATTTTTTTCTTCTGTTCCCACTGTCCTCACCCACATCAATGGATGCTAGTATAACTTCTTAAATTTTTTTTTTTTTTTTGAGGAGTAGATTGTCAGAATTGACAATGAGAGTTCATTGTTTGAGCCAAATGAGTTGTGGAAAAGGAACAGGGGTGTTTGTTACAGATGAGCAATGTGATGGTTGGCTCTCACAATTAAGAGATGGCTGTTATGTGTATGCTAAGATGTACAATGCTGTCATGGTAACATGTCCTCCCATAGCCTTCTTTCCCCTCCCCCTTGTAATAGCCTTGGTAGTCAGGGCATTTGGGGAGGGCTGGCTTATTAGCAGGAGGTGTGGCACAGTGACACCGGACCAAGGGCCAGCAGAGGAGCTGACTGACAAAACTTTGGGATGAGCTAAGGGTATAAAAGGCAGAGCACCCATTTTGTAGAAGAGCACATGGCTGCTGGTCATGGAGAATAGAATCCTGGTGCTGTAATTTTTCCTCACTCAGTCCTTTGTTGTATTTTTGTTAAGGTTTAATAAACCTTTGAAATTTTAAAAGTGAGCATCGTTTCTCACAAGGAGGAATTTGGTATTTCTAAACACTAATTGCTGCTGCATTTCTTTCCATTTTAAGAACAGCTTCTGTTATGAGTCATGCTGCGCAAGCCTCGAAGAGAAAAAAAAAGCTCCCAGTATAAGTTTTCCTGCCCTTTTCAAAGGGACCAATCCCAAGAGACTCAGTGCAGTGACTTTGTCAGAGGAGGCACAGCTATATTTGCACTGTTTCCAGAGCCAGGGAAGCTGAGTCCATTCCATTTTTGTTACAGACTTTTGAATGTTTTTCATTGTAGAAGTTTGGAACAGCTTTGAATTCAGTGATGAAGGTCTGCGTGCTCCCTTCCTAGCAGGTATATGGTTTCAACAGCGAGGGCATGACTCAAGCATGTGGAATGTGCTTCTTCCCTGAGCTGCTCTGAAGGCTGCTCTGAACTGGCCAGAAACAAGCACGGTGAAATGTGGAACTGTTTTCGAGATGTAATCTGTAACCCGTTAATCACGGCTTGTCCTGTCTTTCCACGCTGAAGTCAATTCCTGTCCTTTGTCCTGTTCAGGAGGTAAGAGGATAGTAAAGGATCTTTTAAGGGAAAAGGACTGATTAAGTGATGAAGGCAGATAGGAGGAAGAGGAATAAATGCTGAATATTCCAAATGTCTTTACAGTTAGACAGAGCAGTGAGGCAAGCCATGGGAGTAAGGTCCTGTTTGAAGCCTGAAATTGATTTCAGAGTTGGACTAATCCCAGAGTTTGTGTAAATTTTCCTGGTTCAGCTCTAACTTCCAGGCATGTGGCATCATTCTCCCTGCCTCCGGTGACCACTCCTGCCACAGGAGCAGCGCTGCCAGCACGGGGCCGCTGGCCTGAGCCCTGCCGTGGTGGTGCCTGGAACTGCAGCCGCACTGCTCGGGACCAGAACCGGCCAGCCCAGCAGAACGGCTACCGTTCCTGCTCAAAATGGGTAAGGGAGTATTCTCCCAGTACTGCTCACAAACTCTGCCTCTGGCCTGCTATTTGGATAGACCAACCAGCTTTTGGCTTTGCTGTGACCTCTGAACCCCTGTGAGGTTTCTGTTTGCCCATCCTAAAGCAAAGGAGGCTGTGCAGGTGCAGCGCTGCCCCTTCAGCTTCAGGACACGGTGCCTCCTCTGAGGCCGTTCAGCAGGGCACGAGGTGGAAGGGCTGGCAGGGCAGAGAGGCACGAACAGCTCCCAGCAGGGTTTGTTGTTTACATTAATGTTTATTTCTGTATTGAAAAGGGTTGAAAGCTTATTTAAAACCAGCAGTGCAGCTGCCATTCGTATTCCAAAGGAGGGGAGCAGGCGCGGGGCTGCCGCCCGGTCCCAGCGCTCCCGCCCCGAGGCACAGGCACAGGCGGAGGTGCCGCTGCTGCTCTGCAGGGAGGGCTGGGAACGGGAAGGGGAGCGCCGGGCTCTGCCCCGGCCGTGCAGCCACGGGGCGGGGGCAGGGCTGCACTCAGCCACCGCCAGTGCCTCCCCCGGCCACAGCTCGCACCTTCTGCCCCCTGGCCACAACCCCCTGCTCCCCGCTGGACTGCAAATCTCTCATCTCTGTGCTGGAATGCAGAACTGAGGGAGAGACAAGCTCTGAATTGCATCTCATTTCTAACGATCCGTTCTGTTACTGCTTAAGGCAATTTACAGGTAATACCCACTTGTAATATGGCCACAAGTCTCGTGCTGCAGAAGCACAAGTAATGGCGTGGTATTAGAAAAAGGCATCTGAAATACATAATAACCTAAGAGTACATGAAGTTCTTCTCTGCTGCTTCACTATAGTGTACAGCAGAGTCCATGTGACACGATTTGGAAAGCCAGCTGCAGCCTTGTGATGTAATCCATGACAGAGGCACAGATCCCACCGGCTGCTTCACGTAGGTTCCAGTCTCCTTTTCTTCAAGCTCTGACTTCTCCTGAGGGGGCTGCACCCTGTCACACAAGGAGAAAGTGAGAAATGGACATTTTTTCTGCCACTAAGTCTGTTCCTCAATTCTTTTTCTAACTCTTCCTTGCTAGGACAGTAGGATGGAAAAAAGCAGTTTGCCAAGACCACCGTCCCAGCTTCTGCAGCCAGGTCCAAAAGAAAGGAACGTTTCTCCCACCGGACCTTCCCAATCTCCCAAGAGCCCCTGTGAAGCCAGAGCTCAGTCACTGGTGGCAGCAGATACCTGGGGTGTGCAGGTGGGCACAGCTGGGGCTGGGGGCTGCAGCAGGGGGCTGCAGCTGTGCCAGCCTGGCAGCAGCTTTGTGCTGGCTGCCCCGGTGGGGTGTCCTGCAGCGAGCGCTCGTCTGCTGATGGCCACGGGCTGTCTCAGGCGCCTGGAGTGCAGCTGGTGAGGGCTCTGATATTTTGGCACCCGTCACCTTTAGGTCAGTGCTCTCCAAGGAAATGTCCCAAAGTTCAGGATCATCTGGAAGGAATAAGAAGGGGATCCATGACACAGTACTGTACTACAGGAATGGCAGTAGCTCCAAGACCAGCACATTCTTTTCCTACAAGCAGTGGCCACTATAAAATATAAACTGTAAAGCATCTCTTATGTCATTGTGAAGCAGGGTCCTGCCCTTTGTGCCCTTAAGCAAAGAGCAGGCACCACAATGGTTATATTGAGAAAAGACACACCCCAAATCCCCCCCAAGTCCTGTATTGTGCAGTATCACCTCAGGAAAAGGATTTATCAAACAGGTGTACAACTCTACTGAAGAGCCTAAGTGAAACCCCCCACAGAGATGGACATCACCTCCCTGCCACTCAGGCTAAGCTTCTATTGTTAAGGTCAGAAGCACACTAAACTTCTGTTATTCCAGTTCTTCAGAGCTTTTACCCTTACACTGTATTCTGAATTAACCTGGTTTAAATACCAATGATTTAACACTTTATTTCTCATCACTCTTTGGCTGACCTGCAAAGAACTCCTCTTCTATCACCAGCTCCTGTTGCACTTCTGCTGGAGTGCTGTGCTTCACAGGAGCATCGGATTTTGCTGCAAGGAGGCAACACAGGAAGAGATTCATACCAGAAATACAGACACACCCTTTGACTCCTCCTTAGCAGAGCACAGGTGTGAAATGACAGCCTGCACTACCAGCAGGTACCCTCTTTTGTCCTAGAGCTGGCTAAGGCTTGGAAGCAGAATGTGGGAGGTAACATTCTGTACCTGATGACATCTGATGAGCAACTCTGCTACTTTAATGTGGTTTTTAGCCTGTCCATTGCCATGCTCCTGCTACCACATGGCCCCAGACTTCCCCATGAGCCCAGGGCAATGTATCAGTAGCTTGGGCAATACCTGTTTGCTTGCAGCTACCACAGCCAAGTGCTGCAGCCTCAGCTTGGATGCAGCAGGTTAATGGTGCTGGCAACAGCTGCTTTAGGGTGGCTGGAAAGTTGCAGATTTAATGATGGAGTTTAGAGCTGCCATTCCTGACACTTTTGGAACACAGAAGGGGAATGAATACATGCTAATGCTCCTGCCTTTGGCCTCCAAGGTGTGTTGGTGGCACAGCACAACAGCACAGGAAGCTGGCCAGGCTCCTGTACTGCGGGCAGCCTGTGCCTGCCAGCAGCTCTCATGGAAAGTCCAGCTCTGAATGCTACTCCTCACCCTGTTTGCTGCTGGGAGTCACTCCTGGGACCTGCTGCTTTTTCTCCATCTGCTCCCGGAACTGCTGCTGCAGCCGCTTCTGGCGCAGCTTCCTCTGGTAAGTGGCATCACACTCCACGGCCAAGGATTCTGTGCTTCTGTTCTCCCACCCACAAACACAGAGTTAAACAGGACCTCAGCAATTACATTTTGTGAAGAAAAGATTCATTAAGAAATAACAGTAAAGAAAATCCACTGAACTAGTTCTTTATGGCATCTTTGGAATTGAGCTGTCCACATGTTGTAAAAGGCCCAGTAACTTCTAACACAGCTTAAAAAATACATTTGTAACAGCAGTCTCACCTGGGAGCGTTGGGCTGTTTCTGATCTGCTGTCACGACAGCAGCCTCTGTCTGGCCAGCCTTACAGCCAGGTGTCACCTCACAGTGCTGTTTCCCTGCTGCATTCTGCCTTTCCACATAGCTGCTGTATCTTGCTTTCTCTATTTCAGGCTCATAGTCCTGTATTTTAGCTTTGACCAAGTCTAACTCAGGGGGTACCTGGTCAAGGAGAAAAAAGAAAAGGCTCAGAAATTTCTATCATCAACTTAATGAAATAAGCACTGGTTAAAAATCTATTTTGTTTGCTCTAAGCCAAACAGTAAGTTAGAAACCTGAAATGCTCTTTCAGTACTCAGTAATTCAGTCAGTTAATCATTGAATTCCTGTGACTTTGTGTTGGTTTAATTGTTCAGTGCTGCAGGGCAGATGGTGAGGTCTCCCCACACTGCTCTCAAACGAGAACAGGATTTTACAGCTTCTCACAGCCCCACAAGGCTGTTGCTGAGTGAGTTTGTTTCACCAGTCCCTTTTCCTGCTTGTGCTGAAGGGCAAGGCCAACCTTTACTGAGTTCTGAGGAAGGTACACATTCCTGTCTATTAAAGATGGGATGTTTTGGCTCTGTCACCTGACAAGTTTGTGGCAGTGCCTCTAATAGACGATGACCCTGGCAAACCAGAGACCTGGGCCATCTTCACCTTGTGAGCAAACATCTGCTCCTGCAGTGTTTGACAGGACTGCCTTGCAGCTCTAGGCCTCTAGCAGAGTTTGGCAAGTCCCACTGTGCTTGAAGGCAGCTTTGCTATGGAAGTCCATGGATCAGCAGTTGCAGAAGGCTTCCTTTTCCCTCTTTCCACAAGGCAGCTCACTGCCTAGAAGCCTCCTGCCCCCAGCTGGTGCACAGCAGGAGCAGGCAGGATCCATGGTGGTTCCTGAGGTGCCGCTTCAGGAACACCCTGCCTTGTGTGTGTGAGCTGTTTGCTAGGAAGGCTGTTGGTCTCAGGAGCCCTCAGGAATGAGATGCAGTGACAGCAGCACTGATAAGCTGTGTGGCTGCAGAAGCAGGGGCAGGGGGGGCTCTGGCAGCCCCTGCACTGCACCTGCCGGGGAAGCTTGTTCACGGCTCGCAGGTAGTCCTTGTCCAGGATACAGTTCCCAAGGGCATTGCCAAAGCACCTGAGAAACAAGAGGGCTCACTGTGACTGAAAACTCTTCATCCCACAGAGCTTCTGAAAAGGTGCAAGTACTGATCTTCACTTACTTGAGTGCTCTCTTCAGTCCATCTGTTACTGCCTCCTTTCTTGCCTTTTCTAAGGATAAGGCTTTGGACTTCAGGCCTTCACTGACTCCATATCCCACATCTTCATGGTATGACCCATCCTGCAGCACAATTTCAAATATAAGAGGATATTTAAATGCAGGTGCTGTGCTCCCCCAAGCCTGGCTACCTGCTCTTGGCTGTTTGTTCCACAGCAAGGTCAATGTTTAGGACACCAGCAGGTTCCCTAATGCAGGGCAGTACCTGAGGACTGTGCTCTGACCCATGCAAGGACTTTCTTTCACAGCTTCAGGCAATTGCTCAGCTACAGTCAGAGCCAACAAAAAAACCCATTTACCTTAAGTTGAACTTTCACAAAAGCACAGACACCCACGTAGAACCTGCCATTGTTGAGGTCAACAAAGTCTGGAAGGAGATATTTTAAGTGTTAATGTATAAAGACAATAGTGGAAAAGCAACTGTTGTCTATGAAAGTAATTTCTTTCTTATGATCTAGTAGAAGTCTGCAGTTTGCAAATAATTTGCACAAGGTTTTATCATGGACAGAAAGCCTGAATTTCTAAGGAATGACTAGCTATGGCATTATCTGAGAAAGGTAGAAGTTTGAAGGATGTCAGTCCTTTCTTGACTGAAAAAGGGGAAAGAAAACCGTGGTGCAGAATAGATGGAAAGCAATGAAGTAAGTTGTTCTATTTCTGGAATCTACCAGCCTGAGTTAAGAAAAGACTTCTGAAGGTGGGGGAGAATGAAGAAGGTAATTTAAGCTGCTGCTTTGACCTACTTCAACAACCAGTCTTCAGCATAAGCACAGCAGATCTGCAAACAAGGACAACACTCCTCTGGCAGGTACTATTTCAGCTATCAGCATGGAAGAGGCTGAAGCTTTAAGATCACCTGAACATGTTATAGTTGAAAAATTTTCTTGAAGTTTTCTGTTGTAAAAAACCTCAGTACTGGGTGTTAGCTAGAAGAGAAATCTGCAGAAAAAGATGGGTCCCTAAAGATTAGGGGAATATTAACTGAGAATATCAACTGGTTAGAGTCTAAAAATTACAGATGAGTAAGAAAGGACTGCTGAGTGTTAAATAGTTTAATTGTAATTACTCTTGACTGAGTGTACCCATAGAGATCAGAGACTTGATTATAACAGCTCAAGAATAATCATAAACACACTGAGAATAATGACTAGGACAGATCTAAAATGAAAACAGAAGCTCCATTATTATTCAATTTCTCTCATTTTTACTAACTGTTAAGACACCTGGAAGTTGCTCATGCCTCTGCCCAGGTGCTTTGAAGTGATGAAGTTGTAGCAGCTGAGAGCCCTTGGTCTGTTCAGCCTGGAGGAGGCTGAGGGGAGACCTCACAGTGATGTTCAGCTTTCCTGAGAGGGGAATGGGGGCAGCCACTGATCTCCTCTCTGTGGTGACAGTGACAGGACCCGAGGGAATGGCCTGGAGCTGTGCCAGGGCAGGTTCAGGTTGGGTATCAGGAAAAGGTTTTTCCCCCAGGGGGTGTCTGGGCGCTGGAGCAGCTCCCCAGGGCAGCGGGCACAGCAGCAGCCTGGCAGAGCTCAGGGAGCGTTCGGGCAATGCTCTGGGGCACACGGTGTGACTCCGGGGTGTGCTGTGCAGGGCCAGCAGCTGGACTCTGTCACACGGGTGGGTCCCTTCCAACCATGTTCTGTGATTCTGTGATGGAAACCCTGGCCCTTATCTGAGAGAGTTCTCCTTCACAGTGAAACAAGAGGGAGCAAAGACTTCTTTTCTCCCAAGAGACCCTTACCAACATTCTGCTGAGTGACTGAGTGAGCCCAGCCATTGAAGCCAAACATTTCATTGGCCAGACTGATGACTTTGTGACCCTCAATGTAACAGACCTGAAAAGAAGAGCACAAACACATAAATATATATACGAATGCATAGCCATGTCCACTCATCTCTGCACACTTTATTTTTAACAGAGATTACACATACCATCTTACACTTTAAAAACCCAGCTAAGTTCAAGGTTCAGATAATGTAAATAAAAGGCTGATGGTGCAGCCTCAGGTGTACTCTCTTCCAGCAAATGTGGTGGGGATTAATGTAACAACAAATACGACTTAATCAACAGAAGGCAGAGTGGGCACTAAAGATGGCAAATGCAGCCACTGCTACATAATGTTTCATATAATTCTGGGAAAAAAATAGGGAAAACAACTTAGTGTTGCACAAGTAGATAAATATTCCTTTGTAAAGGATGAAGCACTGAAAAATTAAGTCTCTTTTTAAGTGTAAAAGGAAAATCTGTGCCTCAATAAAAGCCAGAACTTACATTCTGGCTTACATGCTCACTTTCCATTCATATCTGCATATTAAACCTCAAGAGGGAAATTAACTTCAAAAACAATAAGGAATATTGTAACAACTTAACCCGGGGTTTTCCAGGGAGAACTTGAGTTGAAACATCATGTTTGTTCCTACCTTTTGCCCTCCTCCTGCCTGCCGGCTGCTGATGTAGTCTGGGCCCAGCCTCTGCCTCAGGGCGTGCTGAATGCTCCGATACTCGCTGGCTGTGTACTGGTACTGGGCAAAAACAAGGCAACACACATCTCACCCTCCCTGCCTCAGCTTCTCCTAATAGCACTGCTTTATCCCAGCCCTTCCAACATGGGCACGATCCAGGTTTTGAAATTGGGATGTAACAGGCAAGGAAACACCTCAGGGTATGTACATGCATTAGACTGTTCTTTTTTCAACCTACTCGTGATAGATACAGGCATTAATTACTGAGCTGCAGCAATTATTTTTCATTAATAATCCTAACCACAAACACACACATAAATTTCTATATTAATGCTCAAAATCAAAACACAGTATCTCTGTGACCGACAAGAAAATTGTATTTAAAGACTCCAACAAAACTGAAGATTAACCATACTCCACTGCCACGTGTCAGCAGGGCAGGGAGGACAGCAGCTCAGGAAAGCAGTCAGAATAGGAATTTCTTCAGTTACCCCACTTCTTTGGATAACTCCAACATCACTGGTATCACTGGGGAACACCAGCATCACGGAAAGCCCAAAGTGTTGTAAGTTTAGGTTTGTCTTAGTAGAAATCCAATTTACAAAGTGTAGTGAAGCCTAAATGTATGTTTGAGGATTTGAGAAATAAAAAGCTCGTGTTGTTATGGCCTGGACTGGGACAGAACAGAGGATTCACCACTTAAATCATAAATATCGTGTATGCATGTACTGGCTGCCCTAACAATTCAGCAGAACACAATCTTGTAGTGTTTGTGCCATATAAATTCCAACTCCTGCCAAACCACTCTAATTTGTATTTAGTTCTATTTTAACTTAACAGTAAAAATTTTATCTTTTTCTGACTCTAGAATGCAAGCCTGAAACCAAATAGCATAAAGAAAAAGGGAAAATGCACAAGGCTGTGCCACATTCAGGAACTATGTAGAAATGCCTATCATGGAGAAGAGAATTCACCACCAAAAGCTCTGCTCAGTCCAGATACAGTTTTCTTTTTTAAAATGATTTTACAACATTTCAAAATTATTTTTTAATAGCTGAAAGTAGTTGGCTTTTCTGAACCTGTACTGAGAATATGTGTAAGCATGACTCAGGCCATCTGGGAATAAGAGAGCATAAAATGAGACCCACTTTTAAGGTACAAGATGTAAAAACCTTTTGAGGAGAATCCAGACCAATTTATTGTAACTAGAGGCATGCCAAGACTATTGCAGAGAAAAAATGTGAAGTACAGTAGGGTGTAGCACGATTCCAGCCTTATTGTACCCAAGTTTGCAAGGAATAAACATGCAGAGCAGATTTCCAGCAGTGTGAGCATGCAACTTGCATTTCCCTGTTGGGCAAAAGGAACTCACCTGTCCAAAGGAAGCCACTGAGTCCCCAGTATTGGAGCTGCTGCTGCTGTAGCTCTCACTGTCCTTCCCCTGGCTCTCAGGCATCCCTAGAGATGAGAGAAAACATAATGACTGAAGAGGGCAGAACTGACAGCCCATATGAAGACATGGCAAAAAGCTTATTCTAAATATCACACTGGTAAAAAATCACAAATGTGGGTTTTTTCCTTTTAGGTAAATGTTAAGGCACTGTACACCATGCCAGGGAAGGAAAAAGAATTCCCTCTTTCAGATTCTTCAGCACAGTCTTCCTGGACCACTTTAATACTTTGATAAAAAGTAGGGACAACTTCACTCAGCTATACCCTGACCTGTCAGATTTATTTCAGATTGCTGTTTTGACTGCAATCACTCTGCCTGGTGCTATGTGGTGCCACATAAACCAAGTGTGCAGAGCTGAGAACCACAGAACCTGTCAGAAGGGTAAGAAGTGGTACCAATAATTCAGTAGATGGCACCCTTTTCTAAGCCAGTATCCAACATTTCCCAGCACTGCACGGCCACTTCTCCCTGCTCTGGAGCAGTGGGCCTGGGGAGACTGTGGACCCAGCTGTGCCAGGGGCTGTAGCAGCAGTCCCAAATAAGCCACAGAGATAATCTTTTATTGTATTTGCACTAATGCTGAGCACAACTGATAGCCCAGCACTCAGGCTTTTGTAGGCAATACAAATACAAGACAAAATCAGACATACAAGAGAGCTGGAGATGTCAAAACAGTTTGAGAAAGCCTAAAATCCTCAGCACATAGCATGATTTGCCAGTCAGTCAGCACCTGACTAGTACTCTGCTTTGCTAATGCATTCCAGGTGTGGCACTTTTTAAAATAAGTTGTTTTTCCAGTCTCTAAACAAGAAATCCAAAGTTCACTGAGGACTTGGCAAACAATTTTCAGAAAAAGGATACCGGTTGTTTCCTTGGCAAGTGTGAGCACTGGCAATTATGCCAAGTGTAGCTAAAATTCTCTTTCATTTTGGTTGGCTAGAATTATTCCTCTCTGGTCCCAAACTTGTATAGCTGTACAGTGTTCATACACCTGAATGCATTTCCATCAGAAGTTAGCAGCAATTTGTAAATACATTTGGCTTTGGAAAAGAGCAAATAGAAAGCAACATTACTAGGAGAAACACTTGTGATTTAAGCAGGCTATTTCCTCTGCTCAGCAAAGAGTTCTCTGCATGGGGAGGGAGACAATTAGAGAGCCATAAATAGTGTGTGTGGCCAAGGGAACTGAAACTTGAACAATACTGTTGCCTCCACTCACACCCCCAAGCTGCCTCAATCAGATCTTAATCACTCTGAGCCCTTGGGAAGAAACAATGACCGAAATGTCACTTGCCTACAAACACTAGGACCAATTTATGCAAAGCAGGTGGGTGGCATTTTGATGCAAAATTGCTTAATGCCGGTTTTAGTTAAGGTCCTTCAAGCTTTTATATGGTGTGCACCATTATCAGTCTAAATTTAGTTGTCAGTGGTTTGTATTTAAATTGTGTGTGAATCCAGTCTGAGCAAGCAGACACACGATGCCAGTTTAGTTTCAGGCTTTACCTGCAGGAGCAGCTTCAGCTGAGGGCCTTGTTGAAACCAAACCCTCCACCAGAGCAATGGGGGGGTTCTGCAGTTGGAGAAGTGCAGCACAGCAAAGCCCTGTGTCTCAAAGCAATTGTCTGAGCATTTCAGAGTGACAGAACTTCGATATAAAAAATTATCAGAGTAGGAGCTGGGAAGAGAGAGATGTTAATTCTGCACACAGAGCTATAAATCTATCTTGGTGCCAGAGCCAGGAGCCAGGGAAGACAAGGTGCTTCCATTCCTCACTGGAAAATTGTTTCCTTACTGCCCTGCCCTCTCCCCACAACGTTTTAACTCACATGAAACATTAATGCTGAAGTAGATAATAAACTATTCACTGGAGTGCCCAAGAGCCTTGGACACCCTCTGAGGCCAGGGCTGTGGTAGGAGGCTGCCTGACTCATTAATCAGTGTTAAAATATACCCTATTTTTAAATCAGAAAGACTAAAAATTAAAGTTCAAATACAGGTTTGAATATGCAGGTTGATACAAGCAGTTTATCAGTTTAAAGGTGCCTAGGAATTATAATTTACTATCTCTGTGGCAATGGAACCACTGTTTATTATTTACAGGGAATTCTTTTGAGTTTAGCTGGTAATGTTCTCAGGAAGTTTTCTTGTCACTGAGGAGGAGTCCACATAAGACTAGAGGTGCTACACTGTGCTCCAAAACATTGCCTTGACACACTAGAACAGGTAAAGAAACTTAACAGCTTTTACTACTACCTATTTTGATCTTGTCTTTCAAAATTTGAACACATTAGGTACATAATCAGAAAAAAACCAATCTCTGTTTTGGGAAATTGGCTATGAAATACTAATTTTCAACAGCACTCTACAAGTAGGTATATTTGCATGGTGGTGAAATTGAGCACTGCTGAGAAAAATGTGTGTGCACACAAATTCCTGTGCAGGAAATAAACCAGTCTTCCAGAACTGATAATCCTGAAGGCAATCTGTTCAAGTGTATCTACCACTGTGGGGTGATGGCAGCAACACCTTCACCTGCCATGATTGTGTGGACATAACTTCTAATTTTCTAACTTCCTCACACACCTTTCTATCCCATTACTGTGCTCCTAAAGCATGTCTTCTCCTATCAGTTCCACTCTGCCTTGACACACTAGGTTTCTGAACCATGCTCTGTGCTCTGATCCTGTGGTGGGAGTGCCAGTTCCCAGCTCTCCTCACCTGTGGGGTGGAAGCAGGCAGTTTGCATCCCTTCAGAATAGTTTGCATACCATGCACTGTGCAAGCACCACAGCTTGGGCCATGCTCAGCTACAACATGGCTGTTCCAAGGAATTAATCCCAGCATCTCACAAGCCAAGACAGGACTTCAGCACAGACTGTGAACATCCAGAGGGCTTTTCATTCATCCTCACCCTCTCTATGTGGTAAGCTTCCTTCACTGAGAGGCTGAGTAGAAATCTTCAACATTCTTTCAATAAGTGCAATTCCACTGAGCCCAGCAAGAGCAAACAGTGACACAGGCAGCAAGTGGGATTTAGCAAGCACTAAAGATACTGCCACATACTTAACCTAAGGTACTACTCTAAGAAAACAGCCAAAAAACTTTACAAGTTTTATATTTCTGTGGAGTTTTCTTTCCTCTGAGAACCCCAGACTACTTTATAAGCTGATTTACCCGTTGTGCAAAGGCTGCTTTAACACAGAGCTGAGCTACCTCTTTCAAGTGCAATGGGGCAGATGTTCCTAATCAGGACAGGCCTGTGCTACTCCACAGTTTAAAGGAGTGGAAAAGAGCTGATGCAGTTGCTTGTGGAAAAGCTGCACACAACAGAACTCCCAGTTTCCATTTCTGATACCACTAGGTGAACAACCTTGATGGCTTGAGAAAAGTGAGGTAATGTTCTGTTAACTTCAACAGGAGGAGAAGGCACTCACTGATGGATTGAGCAGGAGATGCAGGGGCAGCTCAGGAGACTCAGTGTCTGTGCCCACCACAGCTGGCCTCGGCTGCTGGCAGGACCTTTTCCACTCATTCAGGCCACATTCTGTAACAAGAGAAAAAAGGTATCAGAGAGCATGCTTGAGCTCCCTGCAGTAGTCTAAATATATCTGCTTTCAAGGCATACCAACACCTCTGTGACAACTCCTGCCCAGTCACAGCACAGTCAGGTGGACACCTCCGTGCACTCCCACTCATTCCACTGGAATACTGGAATCTGTGTGACTCCAAAAGCACAGCTGAACTGTTTTTTTATATATTAACAGGCACTGCTAGGTTTACTCTTGGCATGTCTAGGATCGTGATCCTCCCTGCACTGAACACAAAACACTATTTCTGGTTCCACTTTTTTAACATTTTAATGAACACAGGGTACAGCTCTTTCTTCCTTACTTTTATACACTTTTGGAAGAGTAACAGTGCATGTGTGGGGGTGTGTTTCTATTGAGGAATTTTTGGATACACCTAACATCTGAAACAAAGCTTACCTGCTCAATTCCTGCATTTCTGGAACACAGGATGAGAAGCTCACCTCCAGCCTTTACACAGCTGCCACAGTTCCCTGAACATCAGTGTAACTGCTGCAAGCTGTTTAGGGGCCTGCCTTCCCAATAATCACAACTCCAGCCCAATCTGCTTAGTTTAGCACGTGTTTGCTGTGTTTCAGCCTGCACATTTTTCAAATTTTGCTGGTTATGCCTCCAAACATTTTCTTTAACAGCAGTGGTGTGTGTCAATTACCCCTTTGCTACGTAATTGTGTTTGCTGTTTCACTGCCCGCTGCCATTTTTGCCTTGCAAAGGGCCCAAAAAAGTTGCATTAGTTAAAAATGCACCAACAGCACCCTAGGAAACAGGTCATTCCAAACAACTCTAAATTTGAAATACCTTTGCTTTCCAGGAATATAAATCCTGTTTCATTTCTCACATTGCTTCATTCCTTTCCATTTACTCACTACCTGTATCAAAAATATTTCATTAAAGGGACTGAATGGTACTCCTGCACAAATAACCTTTTTGATATTATTAAAAAAAAAATTCCTTATAACAGTGTACAGTGACCAAGGGGTAGAACTGAAAGAAAAGAGAAACAACTCTGTCATTCTAGTTTTTTTCCAGGTATGAAACAGTAACACCTCACAGTCACAAAACCAAAAGTGAACCACCTGCTCTACAAGGAGTCTCACCTCCATGCAGGCAGAGTAGAAGAGCTGGTTCTGCAGACCAGGCAGGAGCATTACTCAAACATCATCAATTATTGACGTGGGTACTTCTTTCTAAAAGCCTGTGAGATTGATTTATCACCACATCATTTATGCACAAGTCACTTCAGCCCTCGCAAGGCAAAGACAGCAGGGTTTTTATCCCAAGAGCAATGGTTTGGGACTTGCAGGGAAAAGCAGCCTGTGCAGTTGTGAGCAGACAGCCTGCAGATTCCCCAAATGCAATTAGCAGGTGAGAAATTGATCCAGCCTGGAAAGGAGCCCATGTGAGCTGGGTGAGCACCCAGGGAGATCTGTCCCACTGTGCAGCACAAAGCCACAGTGACCACGGGCACAGATGACACTGCTGCCAGCAAGGCCCTAGGAGGATGGCACACTAACTAAGCTGGGACAAAAACCCTAAAGCTCTTAGGCTCTGCTTTGCTCCGGGTTGACACTTGCTTATTGTTAAATGGGAAATCATTTACACTTGAAATTGGCAGGATACTTGAGGCGTGGGCAAGCCTGTATCTATTTCCCTCCTTCTGCCTTCTTAGCCAGCAATAGAAGCATAACTTACCTCTGTTCGGGGGGATACCTCAGGCTTGGCAGAAGGCCTTAGATACTACAGCATGCACTATATGGGTCTACAGAAATTAATTTAAAATGGACTCTCTGCTTCCACAGTTGAAAGGGAAGTTCAGGTTATCGAGACCTCAGTGGATGTCAGCCTGCCGGACGTCTGAGTTATAACATTATTTATAATATTAAAATTAAATTAATAAAATGCAATATATATAATGAAATTAATTAAATACAATATATAAAACGTAAAAAATACAATAACACATAAAATATAGGTTATACATAATATGATGAAATAATATAACGTAATTACAATATAAACTGTATTCACTGTAGGAAGATACTAATTTAACCAGCGTCATTCCCTGTGCAGTCACAGACCTAGCCCACTTGCCACAATCTCTCAGTCTAGTGTCCCCTGGGAGTAAGGGCTTGGGAACTCCGTGCTCTGTTGGCTCCTCACGCCCCGCAATCACAGCCAACCCAGCTTGGAAGGATTCCCGCTGGGGTCAGCTGCGGTCTGCCCGGGGCTCCCTCAGGAAACCCCTCCCTCAGGAAACACCGCCGGCCGGGGCCACGCAGCACCCGCCCGTGGGGGAGATCCGGGCTCGGTGCCGGGCCCCCAGACCCACCCGAGCGCTGCCCGCCATACCCGATCCCTGCCCGCCGGTCCCGAGCGCTGCCCGCCGGACCG
>VZRH01000071.1:195586-293903 GCA_013397555.1 Urocynchramus pylzowi | reverse complement strand
TCGCACGGGCGGCATCGCCGCTCTGCCCGCTCGCCTTCCCGGCCGCGCTTCTCCGCCCCTCCTCATCAGCCTGTCCTTGGGAAGCGCTCGCTTTTGTTACCTCAGTCACCTCATCCGAGGCCACGGTGAGCCGTGTCTTTCTGCCCAGACCTTGTGGCGGTGCTGGATTTTTTATGTTTTCTCTGTGAGCGCTGCCTGGTCAGTTTCGTGTATTTTATTGCATCTACTACGAGCCAGTGTCAGCTGACGCGGTGCTTTGTTTCTGGGTCTGCTGCCATCCTGAAGCCTGTGTCAGGAATTGCTGCCCCTCCACGTCTGTCTCGTTTGTAGTGTGAGCTCCGAGGGTTGGCTAGGAAGCACACATTTTAATTAACCTGGGGTGTTACATGCGCTCTGGAAGTTTCCCGTTGTGGTTTGTGCTGATACGGTGTGAAATGGTTTAAAGGGAAGCCCCGGTGGAAATGGGAGAAGCAAAGAAACACCTATGGAGGTGCTGCTGGTGGTGGGAAGCAGTGCACAAGCCGAGAGAATGAAAGCAAACGGATAAAAATAGCATTGTTCCGAGGAACAGTGTGTGTTTTACGTTTTGTCCCGGCACGTTTTGGGGGCCGCGCTCAGTTATGCAGGGTGGCTGTAGCTGGATAGCCTGTTACCCCAGATCCAACAGGCTGCAGCCGCAGACAGTTGTCTGGTTAGGTTGTGGGGCCGTGATTCCCAAACAATGGCCAAGGATGTCTGCAGCAGTAACCTCCAGCAGCTGCCTGCCCTCCTTTGCTCCCTGGGATTATCGCGTCTGTAGCCGTAGGTGGCTGCAGACACACCTCCTCCTGAGCTCCAGCCTGACACGGTGCTGGAGTTGGTGTTGGAGCTGCAGCAGCTCGGGTGTGTGCCCCCGTTCGGGTCAGTTGTGAGTCAGCACCCTTAGAGCCATTCCGCATGGAATAAGACCAGAGAAATCGCCACCTCGTCCGTGCTGCTGTGACTAGGGTTGGTAGTCAAATAAGGGATTTTTTCAGCAATGAAAGCAGTGATTATTTAGTTAACAGCTGCACTGAATGCAGTTCAGTTCTGGAAGCACAGTTCAGAACTTTATCTCAGAACAGCAGTTCCCAGAACAGTCAGTCTATGCCTTCTGTATCATCCAGAAATTTGGAATTGTCTGAACCCATCAGGCTGTAAGAGGGGCTGCAGCTAGAAAAAGGTTGGGATGAATGAAATGTGAATTTATCGTAATCTTTGATATAATTTGAACTTCTTCCACCACTTCTGGGAAACCAATTTAAGTGTAATTAAATCACTGTTGGGATGTTAGCAGAAGCCTGAACCGAAGAAGACCTGCTCTCTAGACTATATTAAAGCATCGTGTTTTTCATGATTTTAGCATTCTTTTTGATCCTGTCGTGAGCTTTTTTGAGATTCCATTCACGGAACTTTTCATCTGGAATATGGGGCCAATGGCCTGATTAGCAAAAAAGGCAAGTTTGGTATTTATGTGGCCTATTCCCTTTTACTGAATTGCAAATCTCGGTGATGAGAGGAACCCTGGCTGTTTCTTTGAGTGGTCTTTGGTATTTAGTGGGTTCTTACTTTTTTTCTTTCCTTTCTTTTTTTTTATTTTTTTGCTTTCTTTGAATCTTTTGAATCTGCCACTTTCTTAGTTCCTGGTAGCAGTTGTATTCTGCTGTATGAATAGAAATATTTCACCATGCTATTGTAACCAGTGCTTGAGTTCCTTGCCCCTATTCCTTACTTTGTGAAGCAGGATACTCACCCATTGTTATCTCTCATCCCCTCACCCCTCCCTCTTTTCAACCCTGTTCCCCTGAAAGCCTCTCTAGGGTGAGAGTTTTGTTACAGCTCTTACCTGGCTAAGCCACTGGAGAATTGTGTTATATTTGGAGGGTCTGGCTTGTTTTAGCTGAGTATGCTTTGGTCAGAAATGTAAGTGTGGAGGCATGCATGTGGCTTTTTCAATAGCAGCACTAAACCCAGAGTGTGGGTTCTTGACCCTTTCTGGCCACCCTGCTGCTAGAGGGTGGCCACCGAGGTGAGGAGGGTTCTGTCCATTGCTGCCTCTTTGAGCCTAGAGTCTAACTGTGGCATGCAGTAGTAGAGCAGGAGATCCTAGGAAATCCAGTGCTGATTGAGCAAGAGTGGTGTTTTCCAGCACGTGGGTTATGTCAATATCCTCAGCCCGGCGTTGTTGTCAGGGTGAGATTATGATGGAATTCTGTAGCTGGAGCGTGCTTTGCCTTGCCCTGGGATGTTGCCCGTGGTGACTTTAGGCTGGCTGGCTGCATGGGTTCACTGGTGCTTCCAGGCACTTCTGGGCTTCTGAAATGTCTTTAGTGCTTTCTACATTTTGTTTCTGCTATTAGGAAGTGAGTTGTTGGTTGCGTGCCGCCTGTGGGAAAGAGAGAAACAGCCATGGATAAAAACACATGGTATTTACTGACTTTATACTCTAAAATGAGCCTATCAACTCTTCAGCCATACAGTGACAGAAAATTAACATCCACAGGTTTTCAATCTTCTACATAATTTGAAGAGTCAGAGTTAATTTAATCAGTTTATCCCTCAGAAGTGATATGTATGACACAAGTGATATGTTGAAGTTCCTATACCTGTTGCTTTTTGTGTTTTGCCTTTAAAAAGGGCACATGATGATTTTTTTTTCTTCACATCTGCTTTAAATTTAGAGACTTATAATTAGATCCCAGTCACTGCACAAAAAAAAAAAAAAAATCCTGATGCACCTAGCCAGACTCCCTACACATGAGTAAATAAAAGTTTAGCTGAAATATATGTATTTATCATAATAATAATAAGCCTTTTTTTTTTTTGTGGTCTTGTTTGTTTGGGAAAGGAGATAGAAAGAAATGAAACTGTGATGGTGTCAGCAGACCCTTTATCCAGGTCTTTTATTTATGGGTATTATAAGAAACAGAATTTGATGTCAGTTAAAACTGCTTTTGCAAAGCAAGTGCTGTAGAGTGGAGCAGAGCATGTGCTGTGTTATGTCTTCCTTGCTGAGGGAGTAGATCCCGTGGAAGGAATTGTGTACGTGTGGGAAAGAAATTAACTAGGAAACTGATGAATGAATATTTCTGGCTCTGGTTTACAGACTTGCAGGTTTTTTTTGCTGGATGGGATACCTTGTAGGAATGGGAAACAGAAAGGTGTCTGAAAAGGACAGGGAATCAAGATGTTTCCATGTTCTCTGGTGCCATTTCTGCTAACCTTTCAGATGTAAAAAGTGTTTAACAGGAATGTCACTTCCTGTTTAGAAATAGAATGCTCCCTTGACAAATGAATGCTGGTTTTTTTCCCCTAAAACTGTTAAGGTCAGAGTTGATGACCTGCCTTTTACAAAACTTATTTTTTTAGTATGTGAAAGTCACCTGAAGGTTTTTGGGGATTTCTGAGATGCTTTCCTGGGATGATTTCTCTGTCTGTATGTGTGGGGGAGAATGTATCAGCTCCCATCTTGTGTTGGGTGAGACAGAACAAAGGTTCTGTTACAGTCAGTGAACCTGGCAGATGTGGAAGTAGGTGAACTTAATAAAAAAATATAAAACAAGCACCACCACCATCCCCCCAGCTTTTAAAAAGGATTGAATATAAACAGATGGCAGTGCTTCAGCATTTATTTATGTGCTCTTTAGGAATGAGAGACAATTCTAATGTGAACAGTTACTCTTTTGTCTTATTTCTGTCTTAATTTCATTCATCATTATTGCTTTCTTGCTGTCAAGGCCACAAGGATATTTTGATAAACAACCCTGAATTCCATGGGTTCAATGCCTTGTGTCCAGCATTGGCTGGCTTGCAGTTTCCAAATAAACTTGCTTCTGTTCTTTTTGTGTGTAGTAGTAATTAATGTAACATGAAAAGTAGTGAGCCTTCTTACCTTCCAAAACTAGGCAAACCTAAAATCTACAAAATAGCCCTGAGAGACAGAGGCTTCACACTTTTTATATAAAGTAACATAGCATCCCTAGGTTTTGTATCTGTGAAGTGGGCTAGGAAGTAGCAGGAATTAATTTTTTTCTCGTGGTTAGTACACCTCTAAGTTGTTGTGAATCATGTCGGTTCTTTCATTACACCCACTATTTGGATTCCTGGCAGGGTTTTATTGGAATGTAAGCTTTTCTTTGTTTGGAATGCCATCTTTTCCACCTGCCCTCCCCTCTGTTCTGTCTACTCTGCAGTCTCAGTCCTACTGTGTAATCTAGACGGTACAATCACTTACTTGCCATTAACTATTCGGGTGTGAATTATGTAAATGGGAACAATTACTACCTCTGTTAATGAAGTCTAATGTGTCTGCTACAGTCCTTTATCAGATTAAGATGCCTCTTGTAAAGGCTGACTTTGCTTTTATTATGGGACTGACATTCAAAGCTTTCCTTGTGCACACAGGAATCAGTGTGGCAAGGAACTTGTCATCTGGAAGCTGGGTGTGTGTGGCTTCCAGTCTGCTGCTGAGAGGCTCCAGAGGGGTCCCTGGGCTGTGGGATGCACTTGCCTGCCTGGTCTGTGATCCCACTGCCCCACTCCTGGCTATTAATTTGTCTCCACAGGTGTTGCAGTTTGTCAGCTGGTGTCAGTCCTGAACAGAAATTGCAGCAAAGAAATTCACAGGACTTGCTGAAGGCTGCAGGAGTTACTTTGAAATTCTTTTTGTTTTAAAAAATGTAGGCTGGATTTTCCCTGTATTTCTGCAGCATGTTTGTGTGTATTTGGTTGCTTGCTTACCTAGAGGTAGCTAATGTGCTATTAGTGTTTGTCTTGGAGTACTGGGAGACATGAAAGGCATTATTAATTTATGTGACAGAGAGATCTTCCAGAGGGTAACAGAACTTCTTTTAAAATTAATCTTCTGTGTTCTGTCAGCTGTAGCCAGGAACACCTGCCCTCTGACCCACTGGTTCACATAAAATAATAGGTGTAGGGGCTGAGTGTGACAGCACTGCTAAACACATCTCATTTTATTGGATTCTTTATACTGAAGTTTGATAGTCAAGTGATCTCTCCAGAATTTCTTACATTTCTACTATGTCCCAATGTAGCTTTTATGGAAACCACTAGACCTTTTGACAAGACTCGTGTTCCTGATCCTGCCCTCTCTCGTGCCACAGCTGCCTTACAAGTGAATCCCCACAAAGTTGTGTAGGTGGCTTTTTACTGCTGTTTTAGCATGCCAGGTCCTGATCCTGGCATGTTTGGAGGGAAGCTGGGTTCTCCGTTGTTTTTGCAATGAAACATGTGGATTTTAGTCTCTACAGGTTGCACTGCAGCACATTTAAATGCCTGCTGCCAGATTATAAACATTTTCCATTGTTAATGGTGTCTGTCTCTGAGTGTTTTTAGACAGTCACCTGTGACCTGAGAAGACATTTTTCTTAGCTGGCACTTCAAGCAGTATGTGCTGTTATGTGTTTTAAAATTTTTATACAGAAAATGTGTTCATAACTGTCCTTTTCTAAACCTTTTTCTGCAATATTGTGCAATTCCTGCCTGTTCTTTTTCTGATAGTCCTTCTTACAAGTTTTTCCATAATCACTAGATAGCATTTTCAACTTATGTGAAAGCAGGTGAGGTCTTTGTGCCTGCAAAGGTGCTATGCCAATTTCAATACATATAAATATACATATAAAGTTTTTACTTGGGCTGATGTGATACTTTTAAATTTTTTTTTTAAATTTGGCTTGCATATAGGATGCTCTTTGAAGTTTTTGTTCTATTCATGAACAGTGAACAAGAGAACTTTGTTTCATAATTGTAAAGTTCTGCAAGCTATCTTGAGGAAAAATAGTTTAGCACTTGCTTCAACTGTTTTGTTTTTTTAAGCTCTTTATGTTGAGAGTGTCTTTTTTTTTGGTTGTTTTTTGTAATCTTGGGTAAGAGCTCCTATATTGGCAGAAAAAACAAAGGTTTTTGAAATCTACAGGAGAATTTGCCAAGGGAAGAGGGTTAGTACATTTAATACATTCTGAGTTGGACGTTGTTCCTTGTGGTTATCACCATCTTATATGGTTAAGGGATGATTTATTTGTGACTAAATTTAGTCTCAGTAGAAGAGGAAAATAGTAACAGTGCTGCATGTTGGTCCCATGGAAGATAAGAGACCATACTTGTGAGGTTCCCAGTAAAATGCTAGTGTGAGTCAGAATATTGAAAAACTGACTTTTCTTGTTATGATGTTATCTGAAAGAAATCTTCCACGTACTTTTGCTTGGGCTCTGGGACAGAAACTGGAATTCTTTATTCTTCCTGATTAATTGGTATTGCAAAAAAGAAGATTTTTTTTTTATTTTTTTTTTTACTTCCCTCACTTTGCTGTTTTCATGGTGAAGGATTTTTTCCTAGTGTGAACTGTAATATCTGTGAAGTGTAATATCTGCTTCTACAACAATGTGATACGGTCAGTGATAAATGCTACTAGAAAAAAAAATAGGGGGAAAATAAGAGTTGAGATTTATCTTGTAATCTCTTTTTAATCTTGAACTGTGGTAATCTGTGTCAGTGGAAATACTGAAACTGGCTGCATGTGTGGAAAAATGTATTTAGTTAATATTGGAATATTCACAACTTTAAGGTCTAACAATGGTGTAGTGAAAGTTGTCATTTCAAGAAAAATACTGGAGGGTTATGTTTGCTTGTTTCCAAAGACAACTTTTCATCTGAATCTGCTGCTTTTGAGTGAAAAGTGAGTGCAGTGTAATGCATGGCAGCTATAGCAGAGTTCTTCTCCCTGAGTTTCAGCTGTGCCAGCTCTGGGAATCCTTCCCATTACCCTGATCAGCAGCTAATTCTAGCCCTTGGCTTTCATAGCTTGAGTTATTTGATGTTTCTGGAGTAGCAGAGGGGACGGTGCCTGCCTGTGAATCAAAGCTTAGAGCTGAGGGAGCCCAGGACTGGTGTTTCCAGCTGAGGTGGTGAGAGCTCCCTGCTTGCCCAGGATAGCTGGAGATGGTTCCTGCACAGCACCTGCCAAGGTGGCAGCTCCTCTCTGCTGCCTGGGAGCTGCTTTGCTCTCAAGGATAGCAGCCACTTCCATTCCTTGGAAAGCATTCAGAGTTTAACAAAATGTTTGCTAATGCAAGGGGAAGGCAGTTCTCCATGGCACTTTTTCATGGCATTTTCTATGTTGAGGGTGAGGAGCTCTTTAGAAATTGCCTAAAACCCTTTGAGCTTCTCTGGTGTGTTGCTGAGGACTTCACCAGGTGACAATGCTGCGTGCAACAGTGATGTACTCCCAGCAGATTTTAAACTTGGTGGTTTTGGGGTGAAGTCCTTTAACTGAAACACACATAAGTCTAATCTTTTGGTTCTATTGAAGCTCATCTAAAGCTGTTAATGAGTGTTTGCCCTGATTTACTGCGGTGAGTTTTTAGCAAGTGAATTAAGTGTTGTGATTTAGATTAATTTTGAAGAGAATCCTAATGAATGCAAGCTCTCGGTGGAACATACTTTATGCAGCCTCTAAGAAATCGAATCTGACTTGTTTTGAGTGCTCAAGTGGTGTCACAGCAGCATTTTTAGCATTTTGATATCTCAAACAGTGAGGCTAGTCTGAAATAGCCTTTCTGTTTGGAAGAAGTGTTTTTCTTCTAGATCTGGGGCACAGTGTCTTGCTTATTGAAGCAACTTCAGTGTAACACTGTACACTTTGTTGCATAGTTTATATTTCTGTACTGTTTTGCATAAGGATATGTAGTTGAAATAGAAGAAATGTGACTTGTATTAAAAAAATACATCTGTAGGTGTTGCTTTGGCTGATAATTTCAGTTAATGCTGGTGGCTGTTTTTCCTTGGCCTGGTCTTCTTTAAATATGTACTCTAAAATATTCTGTAGCAATATTGTTGCTAGCTTTTCTTGTCATTTAAAAAAAGCCAGTGAGCTCTTGAACATCTTGAGAACTGCTCACAAAGCAGTATCAATTTCCAGAAGCTTTGTAAAATTCCTCATGCCATTGTACCTTCTATGAAATTGTGTGAAATTGACAAAATGCTGGCTTACCCTGACCTTGTTTTCCATTTAAACTTTAAGATTAAGCTAAACATTTTGAAACTATTTCTATTTGTATCTTTTCCTGTACTAACTCATTTAGAAAGATAAAAACTCTGTCTTTCCTTCCTGGGCTTTACTTTTTTTCTTTCTACTCTCTTCCAGTACTTTTTGCAATATTATTTTTTGGTCACTTCCTTCCACCCACTTGCACTGTTTCTGCAATTTCTTTTAAAAATCCCTGTTTTAAACCTAATCTTTAACCTGTTTGCCCAGTTATTGTCTCACAAACATGCTGGTTTGGAGAAATTAATTCCTAATATCTGTCAAACCTGACTTCTGAGCAGAAGGGCAGGTAGATGAGAGCTGGTGTGAAAGGCAAGATGTTGGGATATATGAGATGCTGCTGCTCTTTGGATGCTGGCTGGTATTCTTTCATTTGATGGGATCAGGAATGTTTCAGTGTTCTAATTTTGATTTCAGTTGAGCCCAGCAGTAGCATGAAATAGTTTACACTGGAAAAATCAGTGGAGGAAAAAAAGTGAGAACTGTACAGTGGGATAATTTTACAGTGCTGTAGTTTAGTTACATTTTTTGCTTCTCTGCTGGGTCTTGGCTGTTGACTTGATCCCAGCCCAGAGTCCCTGTGCTAAAGAGTTTCCTGCCAGTACTTGTACTACAGCATCATATTGCATTGCAAAAATAAAGAATTCTATTCCATATGCCACCAGAGTCCGTATTAAAGAAAAAGCAGAGGGGAGAAGGAACAGCAACAGGATGATGTCAAATTGTTCTGTGTTTTAAGAGGTCCCTGCTGTGGAAGTATTACTTAGTGGAATTAATCTCAGCTGCTTAATGAGAAGTATATTTCAATCAAAATCTTTTCTTAACCTGAACAAAGATATAAGTTACATTTAGTTTGGGAGAAGATCAGAGTATAGAAGCAGTTTTCAGTGGAGCTGTGATTCTCTTGTTCCTCTTAACCTCGTTGTCTCATTGCTGGGTCACTGCTCCCCTTTCAGATTGGCATCTATGCTTGCTGGAGTTGTGTGGTCAGAAATGACTTCATGATTATTCCTAGTTTTGATTCTGACTTCTGCAGTTGAAGTGGGGCTGACAGCAGTGCTAAGGAACCTTCTGGTTGAGGCCATGGTCAGAGTCATTCCAGTCTGTCCTACCTTCCCATTTGCAGGACGATTTCACAACACAAGGCTTTAGAAGCTGTGTCCTATGGAAGCTGGCAGTGCTTGAAGGAAAGATATACTACTGAGTGGTTTTAGAATTTTGATTCTCTCTTACTCAGAAAGGTAACAGGTAAAGCATTAGGGCCAGTTAGAAATAGGAAGAAAGATTAGATGACATCTGAAGGGTTTTGTCATCGCCAACAAAATTACAGCTTGAAGATTGATGGACTATCTTTTCCTTTCCTCTTTACTGCGATAATATAACAATAGAAAAGCAAGAGTAGAAGTTTCTTTTTGAGTTTAAATACGAGGGTTTAAATAAAACACTGCTTTTTTTATTAGGAGGAATTGAAAAATCCTGGAGAAGTATAAATATAGGGGAGTGTATTCTAATGTGGGACAAACATTTGGTGATAAACTAGGTATTTAATGTGTTATTGTTATCGATGTAGATTTTAATATCTTATTCTTATTGGTACAGATATGGTCCTGAACACCGTGAGCACATGACTTCAGAGATGGACAACCAGATCTGTTACGAGTTGTGATCGGCCTTAATTTGACTTATAACCATTGAAGAGCTTAACAGGAATTCCCTCCTTCCTGATTTTTGCCTATCTGGTTGCCTCACCCCACCAGCTGAGCCATGTATGGGAGTGCTCGTTCTGTGGGCAAGGTGGAGCCCAGCACGCAGAGCCCGGGGCGCTCGCCGCGGCTGCCGCGCTCGCCTCGCCTGGGCCACCGGCGAACCAACAGCACGGGAGGCAGCTCGGGCAGCAGTACCGGGGGTGGCAGTGGCAAAACCCTTTCCATGGAAAACATTCAGTCCTTAAATGCTGCCTATGCTACGTCTGGCCCTATGTACCTAAGTGACCACGAGAACGTGGGCGCAGACACCCCCAAGAGCACCATGACCTTGGGCCGGTCGGGAGGGCGGCTGCCTTACGGCGTTCGGATGACTGCCATGGGCAGCAGCCCTAACATTGCCACCAGTGGAGTTGCCAGTGATACCATTGCATTTGGAGAGCACCACCTGCCCCCGGTGAGCATGGCATCCACCGTGCCTCACTCGCTGCGTCAGGCCAGGGATAACACCATCATGGACCTGCAGACGCAGCTCAAGGAGGTGCTGCGGGAAAACGATCTGCTCCGCAAGGACGTGGAGGTGAAGGAAAGCAAGCTGAGTTCTTCCATGAACAGCATCAAGACCTTCTGGAGTCCTGAGCTCAAAAAGGAGAGAGCTCTGAGGAAGGATGAAGCTTCAAAAATCACCATTTGGAAGGAACAATATAGAGTTTTGCAAGAAGAAAACCAGGTTTGTCATCTAATGTCACTGCTGCGTTAGTGTGGTAGCATGATTAAATGACTTTAATAAACTTGCATGTTACACTTAAGCAGCTAACTTAGTTTGGTGCTTTTCATGGGTAATTGCCGTGGGTAAGATATGTTTTCAGCTTGCAAGCCTGTTTTTAGATGTTTCTTGTCAGACTTGTAAACTGTCTTGAGTGCTCATTTTTCCTTGGATGTCGTGTGTGTATTTTTCCCCCTAGGATTGATTTCCACTCAGTCTCCTTTTGGAAGTATTTATTCTGTTCATAATTAATATTTTTGTGCTGTTTACCTCTTGAAGTGTTCTCTGAGATGCAGAATGTACTAACTGCTGACCCCCAGTATAACTGCACTGTTCCTGAATGTTGACAGATTGCCATTAAAAACAGAGTTCAAGTTACACTCACTGGTATTTAGAGTTAAAACCTCCAGACCTGCAGTTTTCACAAACAGATATAAATTGTGTTCTTGGCTACATTTAAATAACACTGTTTAATATATGCTTGCTATTCTTTTTTCATAAACTGTGCATATCTTGTTATGCAACTATCCTAAAGCATCCTCCAGGGTTTTTTTTGTAGTGGTCTGGCCAGTTACAGAATAGGCAGAAGAGCACAGATTCTCAGGTGTCTAGGTCTTTGGTCTTGTGGATCTTAAAAGCATCTCCAAATTAAAATAAAATTCAGAGGCTGATTAAAATTGAGGTGTCTTTGTAGTCAGTTCTACTGATTAAAAGATTTTGTAAAGTTCTCCAACCTTAGAGCTCCTTGCTGCCTTAGTCCTGAAGTAAATATTCATCTTTGAATGAGTGTCCTCCTGTTTAGTTGTTTCTGGCCAAATGTGGGTTCAGCACCTCTCTGGACTGTCAGGTAAAAAACCTCACTATTCTTATGGAAAACAGACCAGTGTCCAACTCCAAAAGTTCCCTGAAATGTAAGTCAACTTCATCATGACAAAATTACTTTCCCTGTTGAGCTTTTTAAGTATCAAAGCACATTTAATGAAGGTTTCCATAATTCAAATGTGACCATGTTCTTGGAGCTTTTAAGGTATAGTTGCTATTTTTTAGGCACTGCTTTTTGTAAGATAGCTTTAGAAGATGAAGGAGAGAGGGAAAGGCTGGAGGAAAAGGGTAGTGCTTGTTGTACTCTGCTTTCAGGTAGCCTGTCTTAAATAGTAAATTACTTTAGGTTAGTGATTAGTCTACTACACTGAACCTGTCTGCAATTTTCTTTTCACTTTTTAAAGAGCTTGAGTTGACGAAGGTAAGTTGCTTTCCCTGAGATAGTATGAAATCATTTAGTGAACTTGTCATTTAGCTCTATAGCTGTCTTCTTACCAAATGGTAAGTATCACAACTTGTGGGACTTGTTAAGGTGTGTGACACTTTGTCTTCATTTACTTATGTCATCTTGGAATGCAGAAAACCTGAAGTAAAATAATTTTTTTTGCAAAGGCAGGATTTCTTTAAAAGCAATAATGTAATTAAAATTTTAGTTATAATGGTGCAGTACCTGGATAACAAATATCTGGAATACCAATCACTCAACTTTTCTGGTATTCTTTGTATTTCAGTTGCAGGTAAGTCTTTTAATTCTTAAATTCTTCTCATTTTTGGCCCTGCTTTCATATTGAAGAGACTGTCTTGGAATACAATAACATTTTTTCTGAAATCAGTTTTGACATTTGAGGATGCTTTGGAAATCTTGCAAGAAAAATGCTATGTATATATGGTTTAGAATGGATAAGCAATTACTAAATATGAATACAGTAGAGAACAGTGATTTATCTATCTTAGATTTTTTTTTCTTTGTCTTTCCTTTATCCCCTAATTAAACATTTACAGATATTTCTAGGCTACTGTTCTCTAGGCAATCACTGTAATTACTACTGCACTGGTAGAATTGTTTAACTTTGGTCCAAAAGTAAGAAGGGTGCAATTTAAAAGTAAAGGGGGATTATTGCATTGAGCTGTAAAAACTAAGAATGCTAATTAATAGATTATAGTTAGCTAACAGTGTGTTCTAATTAAATTCTGAATTCACTGTGTCTTCTATACCCTTTTGGAGTTGGTCACTTCAGCCCTTTGTGTGGAAGATCAGTTTAATAGGATTTTCTCTAATTAAACAGACTTCTCCGTTTAGACTCTGAACAACGAGTTTCCCAGATGTGTTGGGAGACCAGAAAATATCTTCTTTACCTCTTCAGCCTCCTTCTAAAATGAGTCCCGGTATAATTGCAGGAACTGGAGTTTTAGACTTAATTATGAGTATTTCAGCACATCACTTTTAAAAAAGACTTCTTGCACGTGTAGTACTTGTGCTTTGTATAAAGTTTATCTCAGACCAGTTGTATTGTTAAAAATTGACTCAACTCATGGAGCCAAGATGCTGGCTGACTCATACCATTATCTGATAGTCATCTCAATCTCTTTCCTGTGGTCGTGGCTCTTTATTCTTCTACACACACTTGATTGTCCCTGATTGTATTGCTGTTCTTGTCACCTCAGCTTGAGTGATTGAATTGCCCCTTGGGTTTGGGAATTGTTAAAAGTACCTGAAAATGTGAGCCCTGGTTGATTGCTACCTCAGCCTTTACTTCTATGAGTAAATGCATCGGTGCCTTTAAGTTTTCTTTCCTGTTTTTTGGGAATGTGTACAAATAAATGTATTGCTCATTGATTTCCAGGAAGTTTTCCGGGTTCAGTAAAGCTCAGAGAATGAGTGGGGAGATGGAAGAGCATGCTGCCTCTCCTGAGGCAGTCCCAGCCTCCTGGTTGTCCTCTGCAGCACTAGGCAGGAGGGCTGTCTTGGGTGTAATCCCGAGGATGCCGTGCACATGCCCTCTGCAGCTCTCCCGTGGGTGGCCAGCCCTGCAGTCTTGCCCAGCTGTGCTCTTTTCCCCAGGTGTGGTGCAGCACAGCTGGATTCATCAGATGCTCTGAGCAAATGCTGCAGCTGGGGAGTGGAGCTTTATTTTCATCCTTTGTTTCTGATCCTGAAGAGACAGAAAATCCTTTCTCTACATAAATGGGGAATGTCATTGAAAGCTCACTTTGAAGAGCTCAAAACTAAACATGGAAAGTATTCTTGTAGTTAACATAGATTCTTGGAAAAACACGACAGTTTTCAGAGCAGTGTGGATGACTTAAGCAGTCATTCTTTGCAAGAAGCCCAGAGGAAAGTGCAAATGATTGCTCAGTTATGCAAACCCATGCATATTCAAGGAGAAATTGATGAAACCAGTAAACAGGAGCCTTGTTTTGGCACGGTGTCGCTCTCCTCTAAATGCTTTAGTGGGAGCTGTATTTTTATGAGTTGAAAAATATTTTTTTTTAGTGTGTGTGATGTAAAGCTTCGCTGGAAACCTCTTCATCAGAAGCCAGAGGAGGAAAGGAAAGACAGTGAGTATGTTTTGCACCACCACAGAAATAATTTGCCTAGAAACTGGGCAGTGGTGGGGTGATGTGAAACTCAAGGACAAAGGAGTTCCTCTCAGTTGAAACTTCTTTATGACAAGGTGATTGTGATTTAAAATAAGTAGTGCAATGCAAATTTGGTGTCTAACACCCTGCATTGAAATTTCCACATTTGACAGATCTACTTTTAAGATCAGATTGATGTTTCAGCTAAAATAGTGTGGTACTGCTGAAAACATCTTTTTACTTTGATGCATTTCTGTGGTCTTTTTGTGGTTAGAGACCTTGGATGTCTGAGTCAGAGAGTTTAACCAAGAAAATATTTCTGAAAGGAGTTTCACCTGGCTTGGGGCAAGCACTTGAAGAACATTGTACTTTATTGTGATGGATGTATTCCAGCATTTCACCAGTGTTCCCCAGAGTCAGAAGTATTTTCAATTTCTTAGTATGTGTAATGAGCACCTCACTTTCAAAAGTGTGGTTGTCCATGTGTTAACCTCTTAAATGCATTGGGTGCTGCTGTTATGAGACTGTCTGAGCTTCTAATGAGTACATTCTTTCTCTGAAAAATCAGATTGATTCTCACTTCTTCATTGGCTTATTTTTTTTTTCAATTATGTACTAAAAAAATTTTTGATATGTCTTAGTGCTGTGTCATTCTGTTACTAGCCCCATTCCTGAGCTGGTTATTATTGATAGAATAACCATTCTTTCTTCCATTCTGGGTGTTTAATTGTGCAATATAAGGTTCCATAGGCATTGCTTAAAGGCATTCTCTGTATCCCAGAGCATTGCATTTTAGTAACTCCTTCAATGGCAAGATGCCTGTTGGCTCTTTAGATTTCTGCTAGCTTTAAGGTTCCTTCTGTCTTTCCCCAGCTGCAGCATGAAATTATAATTCAATTCTCTTTCAGAAAAACTCAGAACTGCCTCCTCAAGAGTGCTTGGTATCTGAAGCATTTATCAAGTTGCAGCACTTTATAATGACCTCAGAAATTGTCATGTGATCACCCAAGAGAACACCCTGTGTTCTGTCTTTTTTTTTTTTAATTCTGTAAGGAAATAAAACGAGACATTTTGTGTTTATCTGTATTCCCCAAGGCTTCTTTTGTCCCGTGTTTCCTCTTGAGGTGGGATCTCATACCTTGGGTTGCTTTGAGCTGTAGCATAGGCTGAACAGCTGCTCTCTACTTGATCCATTAAACATACAAGGGGAATACTACCAACTTAAAAGCAGCTTGGAATAAAACAGGGGACGTCAGTGGTTCTGTTGAACTTAGTAGTTTAACTGTGCTTTTTTTGCTGTTAAGCTGGTGCAGGGATTACTTCAAATTCCACAGAACTTAGAGCAGACTTTTTCTGCTATAATTCTTTCTCTAATATGTATTGAGTCTGTTCAGATATTAGCCTCCTAACTAGGGTGGTGGTGTGTTATTCCACCATTTAGTGTTTATATTCCTGAAGAGTCTTGTCTGTAGTGCTGTGTTTCTCTGGAAGCCTTTGTTCCTTTCAGCATTGTTGTATTTATGGTGTTTGAGTTAGTCATTTTTTCCCTTGAGTGTTCTTGCTTTCTAAAGTATGAACTAGGTAGCTTGAAACTGTGTAAGGCTTCCTCTTTCTTAGTCACCCAGAGAACAGTTAACAATGATAGATGATGGCAGTAGTGCAGAGGTGCTCCTCCATTGCAGGTCACTGCTGCTGATGTTACAGCTTTACAATGCCAAATCCACCATTCTAAGGTGTCAGCCTTACTCTACCTGGTATTGATTTAAGTAGAAAGGAGAGGAGCACTTCAGGTGGAACTGCCAGGCCATGGAAAAAAGGTTGTAGTTGTGCTGGTCTTATGTCCATCTTTCAAGTATGCCTGCAGGACCAAAAACTGAAATAGAGCTTCTTTTAAACTCTTTTTCAACTTGGTGATACTAGGAAGCCTCAGAGATATGAAGATGGTCAGCAGAGTGGGCCACCCTGACTAAACTGTTAGTTGGAAAGAGTAGGTTTTTTTCAGCAAAGTAGATTTCTAGGATACAGTTAACAGTCCATTTAATTCTTAAGACATCAGTAAGGCAGAGGAACTTTTGTATTTAGGATAAATATTTGTGTCTATGTATTCTCTGAGATAAAAGCTAGAGACCAAAAGAGTTTAGAGGGGACATTTCTGTCCTCTGAAACTAGTAAGTGTGTTTTTTGATAACTTGTGAAGAGCAATCATGCTAGCTATTTGAACTGGTAATTGAAGAAAAAAAAAACATTGTGAAATGATGCTTTAGGCTCAGCTGGCAGGAGAGGAATAAGAGAATAAACTTGGTAGTGCTCGAGATGTTCCAATATAGAACTCCTTTGAATATGTTTTCTGTATACACTCATGTTTAGGGGACACAATGAAACAGCAGTTTTCAGTGGTGATTTGTGCTGATTTGAGATCCTTGACAGAAATCAGATTACAACTGCTTGCCAGCAGGTAGCATAGCTATTGAGGATTACACTTTTTTTCCCTTGAATGGATAATGCTTTGTAGTTCTTCTGTATAATTTTTGACATAATCTGTTGAACACATGGAAAAATGGCTGCATCTGTTAAATGTAATGGATCATAATTATATCTCCATTTTTTGTCTGAAGATAACAAGCAGTAGACCTTGAAAGGGAAGTCTTTTCAGCAAAACTTAGTTTCATAACCCACAAGGTCTACATAATTACATTTTTGCATAGTATTTTCAGATTGATACTGGTTCTCTTGGAAAGGTCAGAGTCACCATCTGTAGTGGAAAAAAAATACAAGGACAAAGTGTATTTAGCTTCCTTCTGTGGTGATACCAGTTGTTCTATCTAAGTGATTTGCTTAGTGCTTGCAGTAGCATCACCTTGGACTGTGAAGCAGAAGGGGGTGTTTGGTTATATTGGCAGCCTTGAGAAGCAGGTAGCTACTCAAGGTTTTGCAGAGTGCCATTGGAACTGAGAGATCTTTGTAAATCCCAAAAAACCCACCTTGATTTAGTGATGATTTTGCTTCCAAAGAGTATTAAATATTCTGAGAAAACTTAAATATTTTTTTTCCTATTAATAACCTTGGATTAAACACTAAAAACTTCTGTACTGTTTGGGGGAGATTGAGGCATTCCAATATACATAATGTTTTGCAATTGCTAAGGCAGTATTGACATTTAAACCATAAAAAAAAAAAAAAAAAGAAAGGAAGGAAGGATCTTCTGTCAATATCTAAATCAGTATTTGAAGAGATCTTGTGATAATCCAAGTTTTTATCAGTTGGCCTCCATTAAGAAAACCTTCTTACGGATTCACCCTAGGAAGAGATTGTATTCTTCAAAGGAAAAACAACCCACAACACCCCAAACAAACTACCCCCCCCAAAAAAAAAAAACCCCAACTCAAACCCCAAAACCAACCAATCAAAAAAAAGAACCCTCAGTCCCCCCCAAAAGCATGAAATATTCTTGTTATGCATGTGTGCTCTCCAAAATGAGCGTGATCAGATACCAAAATACTGGCACAGAACACCATTATGGCTTTGTCTAGTGATCTTGCTTTAGAATTCAGAGGAGTTAAACTTATGTATAACAGTTACAGGAATAAATACCATGTGACTGCCTTCATCAGTTTAATTTTAGCAACTTCGTTTGTAAACGGGCATGCTAAGTAATGTACAATTATCAGTAAATCTAAAGAACTTGTTGCTTTGAAGCTGTTTGTTGAGCTGCATACAAGGTTTCAAAATTAATTTATGTATTGCTTCTTATTCCTGTTGCTATTTAAATGATTAAAGTGTGTGAGCAGTGGGCTGCTTTTGCTTGTCCCTGGGTGGGAGCTAGTGGTCCAGGATCACCTTAAAACAGGGAAAAATGTAGTCCTTGCTGCTCTGTGCTGCATGCAATTCCTGTTAAGGACTGCTTTTAAAATCTGATGATGGTTATCACTATTTTGGAAAATAAATAGTATAAGCCAACAAGGGTGAGCAACTGGCTGGAGGCAGTTGGGTTCTCCCAAAATTTGATTTCACAACACCAGAATTAATTTGAAGGCAGTGTGTAGATTTCTAACTGTCTGGGGCAGCTCACTGCAAGCACGCAAAAGAGCACCAGGTTGTGGGCTGATAACTTTTTGAATTTCAGGTGTAACACAAAGTACACTTTTTTATTGAGGGAGGAAGGAAGTGATGGAGATCAGCTGCCTGGGAAAAAGATCTTTTTCAATGCTTTGCGAATGTGGCAGAGAGGTGGAGGATAAATTTTACTTTAGGTGCTTTGTTTAATGCCTGTTCCTCTATGATACCTGCACTGTAATCAGGTTCTGTAGTGTGTTGTTACCCATTTCTGTTTCTGCACTGGTACCCCCTCCTGCTTCTTCCATTCTCCTCCCCCTTCCCCTGCTTTAGTGGGCTGGAGAGAGAAGCAGGGTGACAGCCAGGCTTTAGTAAGAAATGGGAGTCCAAAATTAAGCCTCCCTGGTATCTGTATCAGATGCATTTTTTCCTGGCCAGTACTTCTGGTGTCCTCGAGTTCTCATGAGCAGCACTGTGCAGGAGCAGGCACTTCACTGCCTAAAATGTTTCACACATGCAGCCTTGCACACGAGACAGCAGACTTCACATTGACTTTATGGACTTGTTTGATCCTTCTTATCACATGATCAGGTACCAGCTGCCTTGGGTGCTTAAACTTTGTGAACAGATTCAGAACAGGTCTGCTAATTATATGTGGATGTGGATTCGAAAGAATACAAGGCCGTGCACTTCTTCTGATGCTTCTTGTCACTTGTTTCTGAACTTGTTTCTGAGATTAAAACAAAGCACATGAAGTGCCATAATTCAGAAATTAAAATCTTATTTCTTCAGTTACTTTGTACAGAATCTGTTTCTTCCATAGTAGTTGATTGCTCCTGGCATTAATATATGTTATTAATGTGTGTAATATGGATGTATGTACACCACCACACGAATCCTACCCTTTTTTAATGCAGTGAGTTGAGGTGCATATACCTTTTTTCCTTACAGGAATCAATGTCATGATTCCTGTAAGGAAAAAAGAGCACTATCAGAGTAGTGCTCTGCTTTTTAGTGGAATCATGTCTCAGATGGCAAATACTTAGTTTTGACTGAGGGGAGGGAAAAGCTTTCTGAACATTTGTGTTGTAGCACATTGTCTTTGAGGGACCTTGTACCTACAGATTCTTGTCTCAAGCTTAACCTGTTGTTAGACTTGTTTTTTTTATTATTTTTTAATTTTACTGTTGGCATAATTCATTAGACTTCATTAGACACATTATAAGTGGGTATTAGTTCTTGGATGAACACAAATAAACCATGAGGCAACAAAAGTAACTTGAGCTAAGTGGAGCTTTCTTTGTTAGAGCTACCCACGCAGCCCATTGCAGCATCTGATCTCACAGCCAGAAGCTTCCACGAGGCTGATCTTATGTCTCTTTCTCTTTGAGAGATGGGAACATTTAAAAGTAAACATTTGATTTTCTCAAGGATTCAGGGCATCATACCAAAGCTCTTAAAGTGTTATAAATGTCAAAATCAACACAGCTAAGAAACACCAACCTGTTTGGATGTCCCTGTGGAAGATATTACTCTTCCTTAGTCAATTAATGCTATGGATCTGATCTACAGAAGCAGTTGATTGATGAGAAAGATGCATGCTCTTCAAGAGTGGTTATACTTTTGTGTTTGGCATTGGCTAAAAATTTACGTGAAGTTCTGAAAGTGTTTTTGGCTTCTGTGGCAAGAGGTTTCAGTTATTCTTTGTTGGATGAGAGAATGAGAGGATGACAAAAGCTTTAGGCTGAGAATTAGTACTAATAGGTGAAATGATGGATCTCAGAATAATGCTAGAAAAAGGAAGTGGGCAGAAAGAACAAGCAGAATAAAGGTTTTTAAATAGGTTGTTAGGAAATAATGTGCCCTGCCCTGGAGACTCAGGAAGTAACTGCCTTATTTCCCTCAGCTGGGTAAATGTGGAGAATAAGAGTCTTCAGTGATTCATTATTCATCTCTGTTCAGTTTGGGAGTGCAAATGGCAGTGTTGTGATTACTAGGTACAGCCTAATAAATACCAATATTCCAGTGTTTTTCTGATTGTGCAGCTCAGTAACTCTGATGAGAAGGGAGAGGACAGAGATAAAAATCTAGATAGTTTTTTGATCTCATCAACTGTGGCATATTTGTGTGGCTTCCATTAGCATAACACATTTATGTACTTTTCTGAAATCTTCCTTTGGTTTGCACATAAGTTAATTTTAACAGATGTTGTTGCTTGTGAGGATTAATAATTTATCCAAAGTAGTTGTACAAAAGGCCTGCAAACGTAGGTGTGCCTTTTGCTTTTTGAGCATAGAGGAATTTCCCAATCTTCATCAGCCTGTGTATCTGTTGAGTAAAGTAAAATTATTCTGTTTGTGGAAGCTTTGATTTGGAGGACAGCATTTAAATCTTAGTTCCCTCAGCTGGTGTCTGATGGATCAGGTTTGGCCATGCAGTTGTGAGCCTGTTAATGTGTAACCACTTTAACAGATCTGAGAGCTTAGTTACTCAAAGGAGGGACCTTTCTAAGAAGCCATAGGTATACTTTCATATGAGAGAATAAATAGTGTGCTCTATATGTGCAGAAAACAGCACTTTTTATGGGTGAAGGAAAATTAACTCAGCTATTTTATGGTCCTCTTTGCAGTGATGTGTTTAGACTTTCTCATCACTTCACTATGACTGGAACGTTCCAAAATATGGTATTATCTGCAGTAACTTATTTTGGGGGAGGGAAACTGAAAAATCACCTTGCAATAAAATGAGTAATACAGATTTTTCTTAACATGGATTTAAATTTGGTATGATGTTTTTGAGAGAATGACAGAAAAGTTTTAAGAAACATGCTTTGGCCAGGATTTGTGAGAAGGTCTGTGCACATGTTTGACCAAAGAGTTGAAGTAGGTGTGGGTACTGCTGTGTGCACTCAGGTTATGATTTATAATACTTTTTGCTGTTGTGTAACATTATAGTGAGATTCTTATACTAGTTCCTCTACTAATTAGTCCTTTGTAAGCCATTGTAGTTGGAAATTGTACACCTTCAAATTGCTTTTACAAAACCCATCTTACTTTGGTTGGTTCTTGGTTGTGAGGTCCTAAATATGCTTACAACTTAATTTAAAGTTGTGCTTTGCACTTAACATACAGCAGTTGAGGAAGTGGTTGTACTGCTGCTATGTTCTCTCTCCTCCATCTCCCATGAGTAAGATTCAAAATCCAATGTTTGTGACTTAAAGAGGGTTCCAAGTTACAGTTTCTATACAGGAAAAGCTTTTTCCTTTATTTTTCTGCTAAAAATGGGAACGTATTCAAGACTTGCCTCTAAAACTGCATGCTTTGTTTTCTCAATGCAGAATCCATTTAGTGTGTACATATAAAAATATTCTTCCTCTCCTCCTTTCCATTTGGTTGAATTAGCTCAGATCTCTGTGCCTTTGAGCAGCCTAAGGTCTGTCTCCTTTCTGACTGTGTGAGAATTGTCATTCATTTATATGTAACATTGCTTTTTTGTTAATTAACTTTTTCTAGTGTTTCATGTTGAGCTTCCTTAATTTGAAAGTCTGGGAATTTGTGGACAAAATCATTAATTCACTTTCTTTTATACTTAATACGGTTGTTAATGTTTCTTTATGAATTGCTGGATGCTAGACAGTCTTTGAAGATTGAACTGGGAAAAGTAGACATGTACTTCACAGGTTGAGCTTGTTAGCAGGTGATTTGGTGCAGAAAGACCTGATTATTGAAGGCAGACAGTAGTTGATGCTGTGACACCTTCATATGCACTGCATATAATTGTGCTGATTAACACTGGAGTGAAGGCACTAATTTTAGAGTGTACCAATAACAAGAGGGTCAATATGCTATACAGACTTATACATAGCTGAAACTGAGGGTTTGCTGCTGAACACTTAATTTTCTGAAATTCTACTCTGTCCAGTAGAACTTCCTGAATAGCAGACTTCAGTACAAAAATGCAGAAGAAATATTTTTTTCATAAAAAATGGGTTATTTTAGCTCAATGTTTTATATTGTCACTGCTTTTTCATTTTAAGGGGGAAGATGCTATTTTTTTCTTTTTTTCTTTTTTCTTTTTTTATTTTCACTGGATGGGTATTTCTGCCCTTAATCTTCCATTCGGCCAGGCTTCTTTTGTTGTTCTTTAAACTATGAAAATCAGTGGTACCTACCTTTTTATTCATATTTATATATATTGCAAACAGCAGTGGTATTTAACTTGCAAAATTTTTTACCATGTCAATGATTTCATTTTAGTCTTCATGTTTTTGGAGCGATGGAAGGCCTGGTAAAAAAGCTGCCCTTAATTTATTAAAGTCACTTTCTGGACTGGATTGGGCAGATTTGCACACAGCAGAGTGACTGTTAAGGTATTTTGTAATTGAAAAGGCAGAACACGACTACATGAATTTGGTGGTTGATGATCTCAGTTTAAAAGTAACTGGCTGAGGTTGTGCCAGGTACAACTGATACTTTGCATCCCTTGTACACTGCATGATAAACCTGAATTACAAGTAATGACAGTGTGTTAGTGCTTCCAAGTTACAAAACTGCTGTTAAAGAGATTTGGTTTCCAGTAGGAAACATCCTCCCTTTTAACCTGTGTTAACATGCTCTGCATTAACATCTCAGTTATTTTCAGAACTTTTGTCTATCACATCAGGATTTTTGTCATTAAAAAGTGCTAATAACTAGTACCTTTAATAACACTTATAACAGGTGCTATTAAATCAAGATGATAGGAGCTTATCTAAAACATGAAGTATAATGTATTAGAGAAGTATTTTTATTAGAAGTAAATTATTGTACCATCATGTACAATATTTAATTTGTAGCTAAAAAGGATATATTTCTTCCCAAATAATTTGATCTCTTGTATTCTTTTGGGCTGGTTTCCTCTTGCTTAAGCACATTTCCTTTCTTTTCGCCCTTCAGCGCTGGGCTGGCTGTTGAGAGATGAGTAGCATAATTGTTTTTGTCATTTTTGATGTTGGGATAATTTAAATTGCACAAGTTCAGTTTTGTGCAACAGGTTATGCCCTAAGGCACGCACACGTTTTATGTATCCGAGCTGCTTATTTACATGGCTAACATGGAAACAAGAAGGGCCCTGTTTTTTGTGGAGGTCCTATAATGCCTCATATTCAAAACACAGTTTTATGTTGACTTCATTGTAACAAATTACTCGTGCATCTTCTGAATGCCCAACAGGCAGATCAGCAACCAAAGAGTGTGGATATCATAAGCTGTAGGGAAATAAACCAAACTGACATTCAACACCCGACAGAAACTCTCTGGAAAAAAACATTTAGCTGTTGTCTTAATTGTGTTTCCCCATTCATCTCAGTTTTCTGCTCATTCCTGATGTATCATTCTTTTCTGCAGTCAAATTCCAGATCCATTGAGAAGTATCTGGAATTAACATCCCTACAGGTTTTTTTCCCCCTCTAGTACCCATCAGTCTCTGCACCGAAGGAGTTGCAGTTGGTGTTGTAATAATGCAAGCACACAGTCAGCATATGGTAAATAGAGTCAATTCAGTATGAGTCAACCCAAATATTAGGAAGTCCTGAACTGCACAAATGTTTTTTAATGTAGGTCTTGGATGGAATTTGTTTTAAAAATGCTGTATTTCCACTGTCATTAATCTCAGATAATTTGTCACTGTCCCCTTTTGCTGGTACTGCTTTTAGAGAGTTGAGTGAAATCTTTGGGTGAGCTGAGTGTCAGGGAACTGTTCTCACTGAGGAGTTACTTGGCAAGAGGTTAATTTTCACATGACGTGTTCCTTAAGCAGTAGGGCTGAGAGAAACAAGATTAAAATATATACCCTTAGAACTGTAAATGTATTTTTATTACATAGAACATGTTTTTTAATGAACTCTAGAATGAAATCAATTTTGCTTATGCCAACACTTGTGAATCATTTACTCTTTGCTCACAATATCTATGTTCAGAACAGAGTTTTGCTGGAAGTAATAAATGAGTATTGAATTTTCCTTTCGATTTTATAAACTCATTAAATTGTGCTTTGGTTTCTGAAGGTTCCCATTCTTGTGCAAATATTAAAGAAAGGCATAAAGAAGGTTTTGGTTTTTTTTTCCCAACTCCTGCTTGTGGAACTCGAGAAATTTCACTGTGAAATATAGACTACTGTTGATCCCCCAGACAGATTACTCAATTTCTGTATCCTTCCCACTTGGCTTCCCACAGTCTCCCACAGTATGCAAATAGAGAGAACACATTTGAACAAAATGTTGCATCTTTCTGTGGTATGCCAATCTGCTCAGGTACCAGAGAAGATTTCCCAGGCCTCTGTGATCAGAGATGTGGTTCAGGGAGAGTAACTATCAGCCATGAATTGAATGAGGGTTGTCTCAGGGCTTCCTTGGGAAGACTTGATCCCTGCAAGTCCACAGGATGAATGTCAGGGTGAGGAGATGGCTGTTTGATGCCACTGGAAGGCTCATTTCTGTCATTCTTAAAAGACTAAAGAAACTGGGTAGGGGTCTCCTTTGTGGGATCATGAATGTTCCACAGTCTTCAAAACAGGCCAAAGGACAAGCCATGGAGTTAGAGGATGGTGCTTCCTGCTTCAGTCCCTGTGGAATGAGTCCTTTTCAGACAGATTTCTGAGCATGTCAGTGACAGGATCTTGGTTGGGCACAGTCAGGATGGATTTGTCAAGGATTAATCATGCCTGATCTCATTGCCTTCTGTGATAAAATGTCAGGATTTGTGGATGAGGAAGGAGCAGTGGCTGTCCTTTACTCAGGCTTTCATCACTGTTTCCCACAGCACTCTTGTCACTCCTAGTTAGAGTGCCACAGTCTAGGTGGCAGCCAGGTGGGTGAGAAGCTGCTTGTAGGATCAGGCTCAGGTGTGATCAAGGGCTTGATCACTCCCCATTGCCTGTAACAAGCCGAGTCGTGTTTGACATAGGGAGGTGACAAGGTCCTGTTCATTCAGATGGCACCACCCTGAGGGGAGCAGTTGATCTGCTGAAGGACAGAGCTGCTGTACACAGGGACTCAGACTGCAGGAATGAAGGGCAGGAGGCTCCTGAGGTTCAACACGGATGATGGGAACGCCAATCTCCTAGGAAAGATAGAGGGTAGGGTGTGAGAGGTGGGAGCAGCTCTGTGGGAAATGGTTTGGGGACCTGGTGGGCAGCAAGGTGAACATGAGGCAGGGATGATGTATTGTGGCAGCTGAGAAGCTTGTGCAGTGGTTGTTTCCTTCAGCTCCACACTTACTCAGCCACATGCAGAATACTCTGTCCAGCTTTCATCTGCCCAGTGCAGAAAAAGATGGCACTTGGTGGCATCTTCTAGGAGGAGTGCCAGAGTGACTGGTGGGCTGAAGCACAGGCCCTGTGAGAAGAGGCTGATGGAATGGGTTAATTTGGTGAAGGGAAGGCTTTGAGAGGATTAATAGCAGCCTTCCCATACGATGAGGTTGTTTTTGAGAGGAGGAACTAGACTGGATGCTGCATGGTGGGAGGATGAAAAATAATGGATATAAATAGCAGATTTTCAAGATATGACTGAATAAATTTCTTGGCAAATTGATTTGATCTTATAGATGACTATGCCTTGAGTAAGAGGTTAAACTAGATGACCTCGTGCTGTCCTTTTCAATCTGAATTATTGTATCATAACTCTGTTTTCATAGATTGGCATAATGTATTATGTGTGCTTAGGTTTCCAGTCTAAATAATATGGCCTAAATTTTCCAGTCTAAGCCTTGATAGCAACCCCAGATCTCGTTCTTCCATAGTGACTGGGCTTGCCACATATGCTGAGCTGCATAAAATGCAGTAATACTGAGTGGACTTTGAGACAACCAAAGCATTGCCCCCCAAATGTACTGAGGACATCGGCAGTGCTAAAACTGGAACCTGTCTGTGTTTGTTGCCAGTATTTCTGACATCTCCTAGCTTGAGGTAGTGCAGAGTATCAGCTGCCCAGGCGTGCAGTCTGTGTGTCAGCAGCTGAGCTGTTCTCTCCTGCCTGACAGTCCAAGAACTCACCTTGTCTGCTAAAGCTGAGTGGAAGTGTCAGGGATGGCAATTGCTCTTCTTCTCTTGCCAGCACTATATTCTTCTCTTCGTGAAGCGTGCAGTCTTTACAGTGAGCAGTTGCAGTCAAATGCATTGGAGCCAGATGACTTCCAGGCTTATGACTTCAAGGCTTATGTTTGACAGTATTCCCACAAATCCAAGGTTATTTATAAATTCTGTTATTTTTCCAAATACTGTGTTCAGGGCATAGATCTTTTTTATTTGCTTTGCCTCCCACCTTTTCTTTAGCTTTGATTCTGTTGCAGATTTATTTTAAAATATTTGTTGGTTTCTGCACTAGATGCATTTTTCTTAAATTTTTCTGTAAGTTTAATGTAAATTCCTATGAACAGAGTTTTTCTGTTTCAAAGCAACTCAATTAATGGTCATGACTATCATTTATTTTTAAATATGTCTCTGAGGGAGGAAGTTATTATGTTACAGATGGTATTGGTGCATTTAAAATATTAATCAACATGTAGGCATATCTGTATGAGAGTTTTGTGGTGAGCCTTATGTTGTCACTTGATCTTTTTTTAACTTCGAGAAGTGTTTAGTCTTTATGACAGTTCTGTAGCTGCTCTGCCTTTGGCTCACTGTTCAGTTTCAATTCAGGTCAGACCATGTTAGTTTTTTCAGTAATCTTGCCATCTAGGTTTCCTGAGGGTTTTCTCTAGCCTTACAGTTGAATTTTTTGGAGTATAGTTAACCATTTTATTCTGATCTACACTTTAATTCTTCGTGCATTGTTTGTTTAACTGATTTATAAAATGCATGCCTACAATCAGTTTTTAGAAGTTAAAGACCTGATTTTTTTTAAAAAAAACTTTTTCATATCAGTTACAAATGTTACATGCAAAAAAATCCATCACATCTAGTTAAACATCTAATTTTTAATTCAGGATTTGTATTTTTTCTTTTGCGGTAAATTGACTTAGCTGAGTTATCACTACATTCTTTTTAGGTGCTAAAAATAAGTCTCAGTGTCTCTGAATGTACCTAACGTGTCCAGGATTTTAGCTTGTCCAGTGGCACAAGCACTTCTTCACAACTTTTTTGGGGGGCTGACCTTGCCCATCTGGCAGATGCTCACCAAGCCACTCTCTTGGCCCTCTTCCTCAACGGGACCAGGAGGAGAAAATAAAAAACTCTGAGATAATGACAGAGAGATCATTTAGCAATTACTGCCACAGGCATAACAGACTCACCTTGGAAAATTAATGTAGTTTTTTTTTCCAGATAAAAACAGCAGCCTGATAAAAAAGAGACAAACCTAAAAACCACCTTCCTGTCCCCCATCTTCCCAGGCTTCACTTCACTCCTTCCTTCCTGGCTCTTCTGCCTGTCTGGCAGGGGTACAAGTGCTGATCTCTTCTCACAGAGGCCACCCTGCAGCCCTCACTGCCAAACCCTTGCCTTGTACACACAGAACACCTACACATACCTGGGAGTGAGTGCTTGGCATTGACTTTGGAGCAAGCAAGCTCATTACAGAATATTTATGTAATGCCTCATTACAGATTTCAGCAGTCTCCTATTACTTTCCAGATTAAGCATTCATGTTATCGTAAGCTCTTCCAAAGCTTGTGAAGTAAACATACAGCAAGCAATCTGACTTTTTCATCTTTCACCACTAATTTAGATTCCCCATTGGTTCATCTTCCTTATTGCAATCTTTTAAAATGCTAGTTTGTGTAAGTACCTGGCAAATTTTGTACCTTTCCTCATTTTAGGCTGTGAAAGATTTTTATTTGGTCACTTACCTTCATTTATTTATATGGATATCTTCAGCTTTTCAAGTCTAGCATTCAACTGGATCTAGAAATCCTGATGTTGATCAGGAACTGCTGTCCTGATAATTTTTTCCCCTTTGTTTTATTTTCAGGCTTTAAAGGCATTTAATAGGACCTTTTTACTTCCCTTATGAGTCTGTGTCTCCATTTTTTTCTTTGGGATGTGTCAGGACATTCCTTTCTGTTTATCTTCTATTAGATATGTTTATATGTGAGTTTGTATATGCACATGTGTATATATAAAAACATACATTTATTTTAAAGACTTTGAATCTCTTCAACATGTCTCTGTTGGAAACACACAACTGATTTACCACTGTCTGGCTGGCTCATTTTGGATTTTCCCCTCTGTAGTTTCACTGTCTGCTGGTGAAATTGTTTTTTTTTTCTCACAAGTTTTGTTGTTCTTTCTTGCATGCCTGAATTCCTTCCTGAATTGAGAGTGTTTGATTTGTTCAGGTGATCTCTCACACCTGTGTTATTGATATTCCTGTACCATCAGCACTCAGGTGCAAAAACACTGTTGCAATCACACCCTGCTCTCTGTGTATTGCCCGTACCTGTCTGCACCTGCTGAAATAGTTACAGCTATTCTCTGAGTCCAGCTCAGTGAATCTCTTCAGAGAGCCTTCCTCCCCCCTCACCATCACTACTGATACACCCAGAAACTTGGCTTGTTCCTGACCAGAATTAAATTTTTAGTGCCAGGGATTCTTATGGTGGAAATGCTCAGTCTTCTAAGCTTTCTGTGTTAAAGTATTAATTAAAGTATTAATTTTTTTTTTCCCCTTTCCAAATTTATTATCCCTGTTTGGGAAAGAGGCTTTTGTTTCAAGAAACTAGACCATTTTTGTAAAGAATTTGCTTAATAGAGAGAGTGTATTTGTAAAGATTTGACATTCCTGTGTAGTTTCAGGCCCTTCAATTATCCACCTCCAGGGCCCTTTCTCAGGAGATGAAATGGGATTTGAAAGTCTTTGTTTCTTAACCATTTCTTGAGAAATTAAAGCTTGTTCTTTCACAACTCTTCTAAGGGGTGTGTTATTTTTATAATTTCAAATACCACAAAGAGAATCAGTGGTGGATTTCCGTTGCTGTTTTAAGAGGATTTAGTACATCTTGCTTGAATTTCAAGTTTTTAATGACAATATTGCCACTTATAGTACCTCCAATGCAAGAATTGATTCATCTCTCTCAGCTTGCAGGTAATTTATTCATCCAATCATAGAGTGGTTTAGGTTGGAAGGGACCTTAAAGATGATGTAGTTCCAAGCCCCTTGCCATGGCAGGGACACCTTCCACTACACCAAGTTGCTCTAAAGCCCCATCCAGCCTGGCCTTGGACACTTCCAGTGATGTGGCATCCACCTTCTCTGGGCAATCCGTGCCAGTGCCTCACCACTCTCACAGTGAAGAATTTCTTCCTAATATATGATCTAAATCTGCTCTCTTCCAGTTTAAAACTGTCACCACTTGTCCCCTCACTACTTTCCCTTGTAAAAATTTCCTCTCTGGTTTTCATGTAGCTCCTTTAGGTACTGGAATATACTGCAAGGTCTCCCTGGAGCCTGATCTCTAGCATAATGGCCAAAGTTGTGCTAAAAAAATATTTACAACTATTCATTGTTCAAGATGGCTACTTATCAATTCAAAATGCTTTCCTCCATGCACTCTTGTCACAAGAAATATCTTTACTAGGATTGCTGAGTTGCCAGCCTGTCTTTGTAGGAGATGATACCTGTCATTGTATGAATTCCAAAAAGGGAAACTGCTGATTTTATTCTGCCTTTTGTTGCTTTGCTATTATTTTATCTTCCAGGCCTCACAGTCAAAAGTCAGCGCCATAATAATCTTTTGCATATAATTTATGTTTGATTACTGCTGTATGTAAACCTGTCTGATGTTACACATAAACACTGCTACCACCCTGTTTTGTGTCAACAAGTGTAGAATCCAGTCTTCTCTGTGGAGAGAGCATCCATATTGAAAGTAGTGCTTCTGAAGTGCTTAAAAGTCAGACATCTAGCTGCCAAGACTTGTGAGTATCTTGTCTGATCCTTATTACTCAACAAGAAATGGTCAGTGCCACATGAAAGACACTGGTGGATATTTTGGTATTTGATACTTATTTTATCAGTGTGAATGTGTGTGGGTTATCATTCAAAGCAGAAGAGACATTCACTTGGTAAGTAGCTGATGTGTATGTAGTTATTAGCTTCCCTTGAATCTTGGTTTGTGACCTTAGAATTCTGAGATTTGGCTTTGAGGGCTGTATTGTACCTGATACCACTTTCTGAATAATGGGTATCATATTTGCAGAGCTGTATTCTGTCAGCTACCCCCTAGGTATCCTACCCTGCTATCCCCTTTTCTGCACTTTGAAAAGAGTGAGTGGGATAACTGGGACGATCTGGCAACTGTAAAAAGGCAGATGTGTGGCTGCACTGGCAGGTTCAAAGGGTGGGAAGCAGCCCCAGGTGTTATTTGCTTACTGTTTTCATGGGCCATACCTATGAGAGCACAGCCACAGTACTGTGCCCAGTCTCCAGTTCTGCAGTGCAGGGCAGGACTGATGTTCTGGCATGAAGCTGGTAGGTAATGAAATTATATGTGGGCTGGATATATGATGTATAAGGAGGGGCTGTAAGAACTATTTTGGCTTGGGCTGATGAAAATGAGGTTCAGGGCATCTTAGTGTGGCTCCCACCTGCCTGATGGGGAGGTGTGAAGAACATGCAGTTGGACTTCTCAGAGGTGGGCAGTGGAAGAGACTTGGCAGTGATCACAAGTTGTTACATGAGAAATTAATTCTTACCAGGCACATCATCTTACCAGGAGCATCATTTTCATCATTAGAAGTAATTAAAACACTCCAAGGTTTATCAGCATCTCCGATCCTGGAGATCTTCAGGGCTTGACTGTGGAAGCTGCTGAGCAAACAGATTCCACTGCCACTGCTTTGAGCAGGACACTGTGTTAGAATGACTCCAGTTGTCCCAGCCTATATTGTTCTATGGTTTCTCATATCTGTATTTCCAAAGTATGTGTGTGTCCTTTCTAGATAAAATCTGGTAAATTCTGACTTCCAGTTTCCATACCCACAGTGTGCCTGGACATAAAGACCACTTTTCTCAAAAGAAACTAGTGGTAAACAATATTTTTCTTTGACTCTGTGTTAAAGTTGAATTAATTCTTAAATTCACAGTATTTCAGGTAGGTGTTTAACAGGTGACACTTAAGTTTGTTAGAATTTTCCTCTTTTGGCCTTTTTTTTATGGCTTGTTATATCAGATATCATAAAACTATTGAAAAAAATGTAGAAACAAGATACTTGTATGTTTATGCCACTGGTTGAAGCCTATGGCCAACTGGTGGAGATGTGAAGCTGCCCAGTTCATTATTTATACTAGCTAGTCAGATTAGACTGGTGAACAGATTTAATTCATTATGGATAAGTATCTTGTAGGATTTTTTTTGAGATGTTTGTTGTAGGCACTTTTCCATGTGCATATCTTTTCTGTGCTTCTGATGCTCTGGGCTTCCTGTGAAGAAATAAGTGTTTAAATGTTCAGGCCCTTGGAGATGTGGCTCAGGGAAATAAAGATTTCTTACTGAGTACAAGCATGCCTGGTTATCTGCTATTCAGTCTCCCTTCTGAAGGATATCTCATCTTTAATGACACAACTTTTGGTAACGAACTAACACAATTCTAAGGATAGTAAGTGAAAATTGGGTCAAATGTAATGATGTTACTATTGTATTAACATGATAATGCTGTTACATCCCTGTGGTGGGTTGGCCCAGGCACCCGTACAGCTGCTTCCTCATTCCCTGCTGCACTGGGACGGGGAGCAGAAAGGGAGAACAAGGCTGAGAATGCTCCAGGGTTGAAATAAAGACAGAGAAATCATTACCCAATTGCTGTCATGGGTAAAGCAAACTCAACTTGGGGAATTCAACTTAATTTATTGCAGATTAACATAAATATTGAATTACTGGGAAACAAAAAAGATAAACATTAAAGCACTTGGGGGAATCCATCCCTCCTCCTTTGCCAGCCTCAGCTTTACTCTAGACACTTCTCTTCCCTGCCTTGTAAGCACCAGAGGGTGCACTGAGTCCCTTCAGTGAGGCAATATGTGATTCAGGGGGTTGGAGGCAAGGTGTGTCAGTTTTTCTCTCTGTTTTTCTTTTCCTTGGCTGTGGTGTGGGTCCTCCATGGGCTGCTATCCTTTTGGCAGTGACTTGCTCCAGGGCAGAGCATCTTCCCTTCTCTTCCTCTTCTTCATCTTCTTTTCTTGACCTTGTTCTCTCATGCCCTCTGTTGGTTCCTCCTCTTCTGGTGTTCCTCTGTCCCTTCCACCCCACACACGGCTGAGAGCTTGCCCTGGGGTGGATCTCTTGTGAAGCTGCTGGAGCAGAGGCCCCACTGCCAGCACCTGAACACCTGCAGAAATACAGTTATAACTAGAACTTCATGTGTTAATTAAAACTGTTCTGGAAATGTGGAGAAGGAAATGCTGGGCTAAATATTCCTACTAACTGATGATGAGTACTTTATTATTAGATGCTCATGTTGTCTCCTGCTTTAGTGCGGTTTCATGTGAGACTGGATTGCTTCCTCAATCAAACGTGGTTTTGGTGAGCTGCTTAGTGGCTGAACTTGTAAATGTTCTATTTCTAAAATACTTTGATGGCTTTTGTCTACCTGACTCAGAAACATAGGAGTAATTTCATTGCAGTCAATATTGTTGTGTAAAATCATGGAATAAGGTGATGCAGCCAAGCAAATGTGGAAATGCAGAATTTGGAGCTTTCTGTTTATTGACCAGACTGGAGCTGAACAAGATTCAGGATATTCTTAGAGGTGGCATGAGTATACTGAGAAACTGCTGTACAGTATCTTGGGGTCTAGATGTTATATTCTACAGTAATAGTGACTTTTTTTTGTAATTAATTTAATTTTTGACAGTTTATCAGTATAAATAAAATAAATTATATGTTATATTTAGCTAGGATGGGCAGGTTTTAGGTTTAAATTCAGTGATAGTTTTGAATTTTTAAGGGGAAAAGAGTTTCCTTAGTAGAAATTTAGTATCCTGAAATATAAACAGTATACTACAGAATATTGCTTTGCTCTTTAAAATTATACTGTAAGAATAAAAACTTTTCTAGCAAATATTTTTCAGTTATTATTCTAATTCTCAGATGTACAGAGAACTTAGTTCATTGTTTTACCTCCTCAGAGGCATATATGATCTCTTAAAAGTAATAGTGGTATCTTACTCACTGAATGTTTCAAAGCATTCAAGATACTTATTAAAAATTCTATGCTAAAAGTACATTCTCTCTCATATTTAGAATATTCTGGTATCTCTGTGGAGGTCCATCAGAGCACCTTTGTGGATATGCATCTCCCTTTGTCTAGGTCCTGCTGACTTGCTAATTCTGTATTTAGAATTATTTAGCTTTAAGTATGACTTCTGCTGTTCAAGTTCTTAAAATTTAAGATCTATGTTAGGTTTATCAGAAATGAAGAATTCCTGATCTCTATTCTCAATTTATTGTATAAGGACATGAATCTTGAAGAGATAGAATATTTTGCCAATTTATGCTCAAGGTGTCAGAAAAAGTAAATGTGTGAGCTTCAAATGCCTAAGTGTTTACCAGCTAGTTTACAAAGCAACAATAAAATGTCAGTGTTTGTATAGTCAGAGCAGAGGCTTTTTGAAGGATACTTGTTCATTAGAGTCTAGGAAATAGATTGATCCATTAGCCTGATGCTGGTGCTTATTTAAGCAGTGCTTCTTTCAGCAGTTACCTCTGTAATTATGTTCATTGCTGTCAAATAATGCTGCATGCTGAAAGTCAATTTGCATTTTTAGCAGACATCCTTTTATCTCTATGAACGTCTTTCTGTGGGAGGAACTTGTGGTGGTCAAGAGTTCTTAAGTTTTTGTAAGAAATCTTAAGTTTTAAGAATCTTTTAAGTTTTTGTAACAACTGAGTCAGAGTGTGTTCCAGAGATGTGGCTGAGTCAGAGTCTTCTCCAGGTCTCAATAAATGCACCTAAAACCCAGTGAAAATTGACTGTCTTAATCATGTCAGGGCTCTGTGTTATTTCCACTTCTTACTGTTCATTCCAGTACTTTTAACTGCTAAATATGTCTTACTAACTTAAAAGTTAATGTTTCTTTCATGTACCCCTTGGTCTACCAACTTAGTGGAAAAGGAGAGCAAGAAGAGATGGCGGTAATTACCAAAAATCAACAAAAAATTAATGATTAATGGACAGGTAGGTATTTATAGGTGTTGATATTGAAGATTTCAGTGCTAGATACAGCTTTATGAATTACACAGATTTTAGAATATCCAAGTGAATTTTAAATAAATATGCAATCTCGTTAGTAGTGTGACACTGTAATCCCTATTACAAAACTAAATGTTAAATAAAGTGTACAGACTTTTCAGTTGTTACCTTCTGTGTCTGGCAAGTTAGATAAACGGAGCACATGTTAAAGATTAGCTGCTGATGGGCAAGTGATCAAAAGCTTCCTTTCCTCTTCTGACTTTTGTGTCTCTAACCCAGTTAGACAACAGGAGAGAAACAGGGACATGGGTTGAGTTGTGTGACTTTTGAACAAGGTCTTTAGGGCATGTGTCTCCCCCAAGTTTGTGTGATTTGACTCTGAACGGCATTTTTAATTCATGAACAAATGAAATTTTGTTCCGCTTTTTGATGTACAGGCATTTTCCTAGTGTGCCACTAAGTGGTAGTCTGAGTGGTGGGCTTTTCAGCTGGCACCTGGGATTCCTGGCAGCCTTGGGAGCTGGATGCTCCAGAAGATCCATGTGCAAAGAAATGGATTATGTCCTGCTTTGTGCTTGTAGGTGGGGAGTATGCAGCTGCTGCAATTCAGGCACTAGCTTGCTGGGGTTAGAATTGAAGCTATGAGGGCTTTTTTCCCCTGAAACATAAAAAAAATAATACTAAAAAAATCCTATCAGCTGAGTACTTAATCTCACAGAATCAGATTGACTCAAAAATACCACAGGCAGTAATTCTAAGTCAGTGCTTATAGGCAAATGAGCCCCAGCAAAGTCCTCTTGTCATATCTGTTGGTGGAAGAAATGGAATATTTCCGTAGCTACTACTTCCTTTGCATAAGCTGTGGAAAACTTCCTGCCTCATGGATAAGGTTAGAAGCAATTAAGGTTTTCAGTTTCTGTCTCCCCATGAAAGAAAAAGCATGTGAGACACTACTTGCCTAATAGCAGCACTGAAAACTTAATGTGCATTGGAAGATAATTTTCTTAGTAATAAAATTTCTCAAATTATATTGTTAGTAAGTATTCTTTAAATTTTTACTTTATATATATATATGTCTGTGAAACAGGCATAGAGATAAAGAACTCTTAGAGGGGATATCCAGGAAAAGCAATAGGTGGTGTAAAAAGACTAGGGAAGCAATAACAAATGCCTTGCCCACAGAGCACTACTCACAGCCATGACTGCTGGAATGTGCATTCACTGGATAGATCAGCTTCCTTCAGTACCATGTGTCTCAGAACATCAAATGTTCTGAATTTGGAAAAAACAGTTTTTCTTCAGGATCACACTAGTAGTGAGAGTCAGACCCTTCTCAGGATGGAACAATATTTTTTATGTGTTTTTAATTGCTTATTGCTTGCTAATCAGTTTCTCCCTGGTGGAATTTATGCAGAGGATTGTCACCTTCGATAGGTAAGCAGCTGCTTTGAGATCAGTTTTATCCATTTGCAATCAGTGTGGGCTGAAAGATTTTTTTTAAAAGAAGTCAGTTGTATGAAATGTGTTGTCCTCAATAGCTGCTGTAGATAGCTGTGCATAGCCTGGCCTGCTAAATTTCAGGTCAGTCTGTCATGCCATTAGTACAAACTCGGTTACTTGTTGTATGAAAACACTTACTGAAAACCAGTTTGGGAGGGGAGAAAGGGAGCAGCAAAGTCTTAGGCACACTATATTAATCTGTAACAAGAAACCTAAAATATTAGTTGAAGGAAAGCAAAGGTCTCTTCTGATTTCTTTGAAAATGATTTGATTTACCGTATTGAGGCTTGTGTAATTTTCCTTTTGCGCTGCCTGATTTATGGGCAGATACTTTCCTACAGATCCCAACGCTGCTGATCATTATTCTAGTAAATTAATGATTTTTTTTTTTCTTCCTTTCAGCTCCTCTTGCCTGCTAGGTTGGTTAAACCTGTCTTTTGCTAAGCTGGTTTCTGTTTTCCATTGCATAGAAGTTGGCTGTGTTCAGAACAGATAAAGAGAAAAGGAAATGAGGTTGCCTGAGGGAGTGCAGAGGCATTTGCAAAAGTAGGAGACGGTGCATTGAAAGATGTGGTACTATTGATCTTTGGTGAAAACTGCAGCATTGTTGTGGTCTAGAAAGCATAAATATTTATTAACTGATTTTTTTTCTTTTTTTCTTTTTTTTTTTTACTTGGAAACTGCTGTTGCGAGGACTTGAACATTTTCACATGTAGTAACTTTGCTCCTTTTGCACTGTTTTGGTTTTGGCTGAGATAAATTGTGAAAAACACTGAGGTAGAAAAGCAGCTGAATCTGAATACTCAGTACTCTTTATGTTTTGCCACTTTCATACTCTCTATGGTCTGTGAGAATTCTTGTTTCTTTTAAGATGAATGCAGTTTTGCTATGTAATACAGGTCTGTAGGCTTAAACTTTAATTTATTACAATTATCTTGAAGAGTTCTAGTCAAACAGAGATGCTCTCTGGTTGATATTTTTGTATCTATGCAATACACATGGGCTTTGGAATTCTAGCTTGAATTGCTCCATGTGTGTATGAGTGAGACTGAAATTTTTGACTGTCTCTGCACAAATGCCATCTAACTTATTTCCAGTTTAAACAAACTAAAAGGAAAGTTCTGCTAGTGTATGTTAGGCTTGAAATATATATGAAGTTGCAAATCCATGGGTTATGGCACAAGGATGAATATTTGGGAGGAGCTGAGCTGGTCTAGTGTTGCTACTAGCCCTGCTTGAAGTGAGAGGTAGTATTAGGTTCCAACCAATTTTTTTTTATGAATGTGTGTAAACTGTAAAAGAAACATGTAGTGTATCTCTCAAGCACACAGCTGGCCTGGTACCTTTGGTGGCACAGGGCTGAGCAATGGCTTGCATTGCATAGACTTTGTTTTTATGCTGTTTAGCTGGTTTTAAATCATTCTTTCTCTATGCTCTCATGTGTCTGTCTCATTTCCTGAAGCTGACTTATTTTAAATGGCAGCCATTATGCCCTTGCCCAGCAGGAGTGCCAAATACTTATGTTTTCTTGGAGGACCAGATCCCTAAGGACATATTTGGTTTACAAAGACTTTCAGTCCAATGCCTTTCAAGTAAGGGAAGAGAGACTACTTAATTATTTTCTGGACACATCCATCAGCTTTGGCCCTGAATCAGAGTCATCTTTAATATTTGAGATTGTGTAAACATTCAAGTCGTGATTCCTCCTCCAGCTCGTAGGCAGTGAGTCTACCATGAGGTGTAGTCCTTTGGCAGTCCCTCCATATGGTCCTGTTTCCAATACTTGCTTCAGGGCATGAAGGGAAGATCCTTCCATCTTGAAAGTCTTCAGCTCCATCCTGTAGGTGGGCAAGCCCAAGAGGTGGATCAGAGAGCAATAATCTGTGGCCACATCAGCTTTCCTACCTGAGTTGATGACCTTGTTAAATGACTGAGACCATTTTTGTTCTGTCCTAGACTTGGGAGATGCCTGTATCCCTCATACAAGATTAGACTACTTGATGGGTCTGTCATGACAAGTGGACTCTAGTTACATCAGAGCCTGTGCAGAACCCTTCCTTCTGCTCCCTCCATAGTGCCCTGGCCTATTGCACAGGTTTTCTTTAAATTGGCTGCTTTAGCAGATGATGTTGGATGGAGCTGGCATTTTTCTTTTCCTGTGGGATATTGTTGCTTCCATACAACCTTGAGTAGGATCAGTGTGTTTAAATCTTGACATGGAGGCAGAATTCCTTTTTTTCACATCTGTCCTTGAATTACTTTGTCACAGTACTGAGATTTGAGGGAGCTCACCAGGTTTTACAAATCTTATCAGGAGGGAGGGAGGGAGGGATGGATGGATGGATGGATGGATGGATGGATGGATGGATGGATGGATGGATGGATGGATGGATGGATGGAGAAGCCTCTCTTCTAGGAATATTCTGTGCAGGACTGTAAAACAGATGAAGCTCTTCAGACCTGTTTGTATTTACCTTCATCTGGATCAACTCAAAGCACTCCTGGATAATTCCTCTGCCCAGAAAGCTTCTCCTAAATAAGCCCAAGCTGAAGGCTTGCTCTCATGAAGGGTTTTGATGAGCTTACTGCCTAGAGGAGTCCACCATATCTCATACTTTAGCCTCTTAAATATTGGGCAGGCATCACAGTTTACCTGAATGTCATTTGTTGACAATCTTTATATGCAGGCTACCAGTTACACACAGTCACTTGCCTAGTTTGTGTTCTCTCACTGGTATGTTTTCAGTGTTCTTTGGGAAGCATATGACTCATTTTGCCTCAGTCTCTCTCCCCTTCAGCTGACACTTTTGGTTAGTCATGTTCCTGGCTGAAATGCCTTTATCTTGAATTTCTGTCAGCAGGATACCAAGAGTCATTAATGTAACATCTTGCTTCTTGCTCACCCTCCTTTTAGTGACCCCTTCCTGTCAGTCTGCAGGAATACCAGACAGGCAGACTCACACTGTACATCTGGTAAAAGGATACCACGTTTTACTGGTGTCCAAGATCAGGGTTCAGGTCATGCTGCTTGGGACTCTTGGTCTGCTCAAGATGCCTGCCTTGCATAAATGTTCTCAAGCCACGGGGCCTTCAGAAAACATATGCTGGATTTCTCTTCCTGTAAGTATCAATTGCAGGTGATGACTTAACATGACCACAGCAGTTTCAGTAAATAAACACACTTTAAAATTTCCTTTCATATAACACTTGGAGGTTCACTAGTTCCTGAATTACATGTGATTGGAACCAGTGGCCAGCACTCTGCTTTCAGGGGACACTGACAATCCTTGTTGTACAAGACATTTTAGTTGCTGTATCATGACTGAAGCCTCAAGGATGCAGGGTACTGCCTTTTGTTTGTTTTTGTTGTTGGGATTTTTTTTTTTATTTGGCATTTAGAAAGGACCTGAGATCAGCCTCTTTAAAATCCTGAATAATATTGTCCTGTTCCACATCAAGTGTGTTTTCAGGGCTGCCTGGAGTTCCTGCTGTGTTGTGCTGTCCAGCTGATGTGTCTGTCTTCTGCACACAGGGTTTTGCAGAAGGTAATGCAGAGTGTGCCTGACGTGGTTTCAGCTATATTGGCATGACTGAGATACTCATGGATTTAGAACTTTGATCTCTTCATGCAGATGTCTTGACTATAGCTTTTATGAACAGCTTTCCTTTTCTGGAACTTGGAGTGCAGGAAATATGTCCAAAGGTGGAATATCTGTATCTCATAGTGTTTTTACTTGAGATTATAGTGGGATTGTCTCAGAATTCCAGAGAGCCTCCTTCTTTCTTTTTGAACTATAGAAAAGCTTACAGGGGTGTTGGCAAGGTTTTCTTTAAGTTTCTAGGCAGAGTCTGTTGCTCTTCAGAAAGTCCCTCTCTGCATGATTTCAAAGTTAGTCTCAAGAATAGTCTATTAGTCTCTAATTAGCCTGTTAGCTTCCTTTAAACTACCATTTTAGGACTTCAGTTTTCTTTCATTCTTGTGTCCAAATGTTCTTTCATAGTGTTTCTGACCAGTGCTTAGGAAATTTCAGTGGCTCTTAGTTAGGTTTTGCTGTGCTGTGCCTTGTTCCCACTGCTGGTTGGAAGACTTTTCTTCCCACCCTTTACCTCGTGTGTGCATGTTCTGTGAGAGTGGTTGTCATCTGGATGCTCAGAGCAGTGTGCTAAGGGCTGAGCATACTTCAGTTTCCACACAAAATAGTGTTCTGTTCATCAGTTTGTTACAGCCTTAAGTGTAACTTAATCTGGAACTAAGCTACCTCTGAGACTCACTTCACAAATCCTTTGTTAAAAGTAAATAAATGATGTAACTAAACATAAAATAACATCATTATAAATGGCTTACAAAAGAGTAGTGCACAGAATAAGAAGAGAAACCTCCTTAATTATGCCCAAACTTACTCTCAGAGCATTTCTACCCCACATCTCCTCTCCAGGAGATGCAGCTGGTATGCTGAAGATCTGCCTCTAGTGAGATGTGCTGCTTTGGGTGGTTTGTATTTGCATTCCCCATGCCTCAGTTTGTGTGCACTAAGGAGAAATTAATCCTGGTGTAGCATTAGTATTTATAATTGAGAGTCTTGCTCAAGTCTTCTGTGCTGTCCAGACAAATTGAAATTTTCCTGTTGTTGATTCTTTCATTCAGAAATTTAATTAGAATGTCTAAAGGAGTTCTGCTGCTCCAACTAAAATAAGCACCTTCCTGAGGATGTAAGTGCTGCATTTCAGATCAGATGTTGTCTCTTGTTCTGGATTGGTTGATCAACTGATTGACTCAGTAGGAGTCCTACATTTGGCACCTGGTAAATGTCTCCATGCCCTGAACTTTTAAAAATTTTAATCTATTCATTAGCAAATGTGTTTGATACAAGTATCTAAATCGTGCACAATTAATGTAGCTGATTACTAACTCTTAATTACTATCTGGATGGAATGCAGTTATGAAATACCAACAGGCTTGGAGTAAATAAATATCCTTGGATATTTGTCTTCTTCAGAATTTATGGTCATAAGTAAAACACAAGAATTTGCACCTTGACATGAGGAAGAACTTGGTTACATTGAGGGTGGCAGACTCCCTCTCTGGAGACATTCCAAACCCCTGGATGCATTCCTGTGTCACCTGCTCTCAGTGACCCTGCCTTGGCAGGGCTGCTGGAATGGATGATCTCCAGAGATCCTTCCAGCCCTGGCTATCCTGTGGTTCTGTCTTGTGCTGTTAGTTGGTCACTGATGGAAACCCACAGAGTGGCTCATGAGACAAGTGTTGACAGTAGACTGACCATTTGAGCTTAAGGCATCCTCTCTTTTCTCTGTCCACAGGAGGGGTACATTAATAGCTGTAATCTCAGCAGACTGGACTGTAGAAATTAAGGCACCTGAGGACTGATCCTCTTCTGCCCTCTGCCTTGTTCCTTCAGTGTACAGTTGAACTTTGTACATGCCTGAAGCCTGAAACCCAGATAGTTTGAGTTGTACTTTTTGTGAAGGATTTTTCTTTGCCTGTATCAAAATATCCTGTTTATCCTTACCTGACACAGGCATTGCATGAGCTACCTTCTAATGAGTTTTATCATCATATTTATATAAAACTTGGTCTTTTTAAAAACATGCCCCTTTAAAAATTATTGTTGTTGTTGTTGTTGTTTTCCCCTGGTGGGAGCACTCTGGGTTTGACAATTCCTCCTCAGAGTGTGTTCTTCTGGGTCACTGGGGCGTGTTGTAATAGAGCAGAGAGAGAAATTTGTAGTTTGGGGACAAACACTATCTGTAGCATTTCAGAAGAATTACCCTTTGGGAGACCTGCAGAGCTGCAAATACTTTCATTCATACATTTGCTAAGCATGACACTAAAGGAAGTGTCCAGGCAGCAGAAAAGCTGTAACTGTCCACAGTCCTAGGACTTGCTGGTAATCCATGGAATATACAGGTACTGCATGCAGCCACCTCTAGTGTGGTGGTACACGTGGACAATCATTCAAAGAAAACAGGAGCTATGAATGGAAAGTATCTGAAGTGTTCATTCTGTATTTATGCTCACCTCCTGTATATGCTACCTACCTTTACAGAGCTCTTGTTCTTACAGTATCCCTTTAAAACAGGGATATCCACATTATTGAGGGGAAAGTGCTGACTGGGAGGAGCACTGAAGGCTGGTGAAGGCTTTTCAGGAACAAGTGGTGGAAATTGAGCATTTTGGGGGTACTTGGGAGTTTCCCTTAGGGTTAGCAGTGTCTGCCTTGAATGCTTCAGACAGTGCTGCTGTGCAAAATGTTGCTAATAGGGATTAGCCATCTTCTTAGCTTCACATGCAGAGCTATGTTGGCAAGGAGAATAAGGAAGTTCCCACTACTACAAAGAAGGTGGAGCTGTTAAATAAAAATTTTAGTATTGATACAGTTTTCCTGGCAAAGGAGTGGCAGAGTATTTTAGCTTCTGACAAAGCAGAATCAGGCAGGGAAGTACTGAACTCGCTGTGTCTTTACACTCTGGGGATACTCAAGGGAGTTCAGCTTTGAGAACTGAGCTGTTTCTTCTCTTAAACTGCCCCTGGGCAGTTTTCTTGCATCATTCTCCTGTGAGTAGATGCAAACACGTGGTCTGGGCTGGCTCCCTTCTTACTGACCACGTCTGTAGTTACTCAACTCACTGTGAGTAAAAGAGGGGTTACTGCAATCTGCCATGCAACAGTGGTAGGGATTGAGACTGAGGTGATTTTTTCAGGAAAGCCAGCCAGAAAGCCAAAGTCCACTGTGAGGCTGATGTTTCTTGTTGCTTTTCCAATACAATCAGGATCTGTGAAAAAAGAGCTAACTGGGAAGTACTGTTTTCATACTTTCTTGACCTATGTAGGAGCTCTTTTCATTATTTCCCATAGGAGAATCCTGTTCTTTCTGGACCTTGACTTGTGATTTCTAGAGTTGGTTTTAATACTGAAATCAAGAAATTGACTCCTCAATATTTTGGTATTTTCTCTAGTTTTTCATTCCTTTCAGTTATAGCCAGTCTTGCCAGTGAGGAGTACTGCTTGTACATGGGCAATGTGCTTTAGAAGTATTACAAATACTTCTGAAATACATGGAGAGACTCAAACACATTTCTTAAGATTTGGTAGGTAAGCAGAACTGAGGTTATTGAAGTACCTTTTTTCATGTAACACAGCTGCTTCCAAAGTTTTACATTTTTGCAGCACAACAATTAAATTTTTTAATTTTAATTTTTTTTAATAAGTCATTTTTTGCCAATGTATTTTTACAGTAACTTGTAGTTTGATTTAATTTTACTGTAATTTGTAATTCAATTTATTTTAAAGTTATTTCTAGCTTAATTATTTCTGTCTTGGGAAGGGAAATGCTTTATTCATAAGTTTTAGTGTTCGCTTTTGTAGCAATGTTCAGAAGGTAATAAATGGATTGAATGGATCAATGGAGTCATTGGTTCAGCTTTGGATTCATTACTCAGCTATTTATATTATAAATTACCTATTTATATTATATATTTAAGTTGACCTGTTTGTTTTGAAGGGGTCAAGGTTCTTGTGTTACTTTTTTCTAAGTAACAAAAGGAATTTTTCTGTCAAACTAATTTAACATAATTGCACTTTTTCCTATTAAAATGGCCTATGAAGAATACTTGATTTTTTCATGTAAGACACTGTGTCAGCACAGTTGTTTGTTTTTAGTGATTTACTGTTTGTGCTATGTTCCTTCACTGACAATATTTTTAGAGCCAATGAAAAATTGAGGGTCTTTGAAGCTTTTCATTAGGAACCTTAAATGTGGTTGGTTAAGGTGAGTGTTTTATCTTTTGAACTAAGGTCCCTAATACAGATTCTGCTGTGAGGAGGGAGAGAAATAAGAGGATCCATAAATGTCTTTGTTGCAAGATTTAATCCATGTTGTGTTTATTTCAGTAGTGTCAGAATGTACCCAGGGCTTTTGTTTGGGTTGAGTACGGTCACTTTTAGGGCAGAGAGGCAGGGTGTGGGGTACCATGGCTGTTCCCTGGCTGGGGATGCTGAATGTGTGAAGAGAGAGAGAGCTGCTCTCTGGTGGGCACAGAAGCTGCATCCTAGGAATTCTTGGCCTGAGTGGAGCCACTGGTGAGTCACTGCCAGTGCCAGCAGCAGAGAGGCACAGGAAGGTTATTGTATGGCAATTGGTGACAGCAGTGACTCACGGCCACTGCTGCTGCTAGCAGAGTGATGCACAGACATCTGGAGGGTTAAATTCTTCCTCCAGATCAATTAGCAAATTTTCCAGTAAGCCTATCAGTCTGTCTTCTGGGAAAATTAAGGTATGTTTAGTGTCTAGGCACCATTGTGTCTAAGGGTTGATCATTATTACATCAGTAATGCACAGATTTGTTTCAAGGAAATTATTTGTTTTCTGGAAGACAGTTCAGATAGAAACCTCATATTAGCAACAGGCTTGACCTATTGTATTTTCTTTAAAATAGATACTAGAGGTTGTTACAAAGTTGTACCAGTCCTGTCTGTGCTACCATAGTGCAGCTTTTTCAGGGTACAGTTAAATATTCTGATTATCTATGTGGCAATACCTGCCACTTTTTGGAGAAAAGAAACATCTTCAAGGAGAAGCTGGTAACCACAGCAGGGCTTGTAGAGAAGTAAAACATTAGAAAAAGGACATAAACAGCAACTTTCAAGCTGAGAACAGAGTAAGAAATTTTGCTTGGAGTTAATGTTGCTCAGTTTCAGTAGGAAATAAACCTGGCTGGCAGTAGGTAAGGGGAGATATTATGGAGGGAGTTCATTCCATTATGGAAGGAGTCAGAGTTGTCTGTGGGATACTGAGCAGAGCTGGGGGTGTGGAAGGGGAAAAATATAATATGTAGTAAACCAGTACTGAATTCTAAAAACCACAGACTAGATAAAACAGTACTTTAAAAATACATAACCAGTATTAATGCACTGTATTTGTTATTTGCTGCTTTATAGTTTCAGAGGTTTAATACAAAACCAGCAAAGCCTAAAGAAGGACAAGTGTGCTCTGAGAGGTGTTTCCTGTTTATCACCTGGTAGAATTACCACCTCTCCATGCAAATCTTGTGCTCAGACCTTTTAGACCATGGGAATGGTAATGGTTTCTTGAAATCTTTTATTCATTCATTATTTATTGCTCTCAATCCTTTTCTGCTGAAACAGTTTGATTCACTATTTATATTGTGGTTGTGTTTCAGGGTTGGTGGGGTATTATTCTGGTTATCCTAGCACATACATAAACATGACAGTTGCTGTCCAAAGGATTTGAGGGAAGCAATGGTTAGAAAGTGATAGGATGGTGATTTTTGACTCAAAGAAATGCAATTGCGTTATTTGCTTGGCTGTTCTCCAGAGCTTTTTAAAAAATTATTTTAATTTTGACCAAGGAAAGATGCCAATTTTAATGCTTTCAGTCCTATTATATATTCTCCTCTGACAGTAGCTGAGGTTTGAGTTTATAAATCACTCTTCATTAGCTCAAGTAGTGATTTACTTTTTTAAGAATGCTTTCTTCCACCTATTCTATGTTAGTTTTAAAATAATTTAATAACTAGCTGTTTTTTCATCTGCTTTTACTTAAAACAGTTGAATTGCTGCTTCATTTCTTCAACTGTTCATTCTTCATTTCTTGATCTGTTTGTGGTAGTTTAATCAAAAGGATCAGCTCTGTCCTTTTCTGGTAAAAATAACCAAAGAATGGGGTTTTATTTTTAGCAGAGTATATTATGATACCAGGTGTCCTTTTTCATTTGACTAGTTGTCCTTTATTGAATGTTGTATATTAGGATTTTAATGAGGTTTTCCTCAGAAAAACAAAATCTGAATAAAAAATTGAACCAATTAATGACTGTGACTACAAAACCCGTCACCCAGCAGTGCCAAGCCCAGCTCTAAACCATGTTTCCAAGTCCCACATCTACATGTCTTTTAACTACCTCCAGGGACGGTGACCCAGCCACTGGCTCGGGGCAGCCCATTCCAATGTGTGACAACCCTTTCAGTGAAGAAATGTTTGTAATAGCCAACCTCCCCAGCACAACTTGAGGCCATTTCCTCTTGTCCTATCACTTGTCAGAAGAAGAGTCCCCCCCACCTGGCTGCACCCTCACTTCAGGTGGTCATGGAGAGCCATGAGGTGTCCCCTGTCCTCCAGGCTCAGCTCCCCCAGGTGCTCCTCACAGGACTTGTTCTCAGACCCTTCATCATCTCCACTGCTCCTCTCTGGACAGCTCCTCCTCTGTTTCCTGTGTGACCGTTCTCAGGTGCTTCATTGTGGTTTTCTAGCAGGTCAGTAAGCTGCACCTCCACAGCTGTGTGGATCTCCATCCCATCCCTGCAGGGACAGCAGGCAGAAGAACCTCACCAGTGCTGCCCCCAGCCTTGTCTCTACTGAGTTTCTTTGTTTTCCCTTCCCCCTTCCAGAGTGGTTGAGAGCTCTCAATGAGCCCTGCTGGCTCCTGTGCGGAGATCCTGTTTCCCCTTTGAGACAGGTGTACCCTGGCTCTTGCCAGCAGGCCTGCTGTCATGTAAACTGATCTATAATTAAAAAAGGCAAAATCCTGCCAGTGACACCAGGCTCGCAGCCAGATATTGATCTGCTGGCTTTTCCTGTTTCTTCCTCCTCATTCCCTGAAACTGAAAGGAGAGAGGAGAACACTTCATGTGCTCCTTATCCTTTAACCAGTCATGAATCTCTATAGCAAAAGTATCTCAAAAAAGTGTTGCCAAGAGAGTGTTTTAATGATGAGTGAAACATATGTTAATGTTAGGTGAAATCTAAAAGGAGTGCAGGGATTATGAAATCCAGGGTTGCTGAGTGGTTTCTTAGTAATGCATTCAGGGTTTCTGTGTTAATTAGGTGTACAAATCCTCTGTCTAGTAAACCTAATCTAGGCATCCATTTGAGTGATAAAAAAAGGAGCTAACCTCTGCTTTTAATTAACATACGGGTTTATTTCTCTGGGAAGGCACAGCAAGGTGTTCTGAAATGTGCCTTAAGCTTAGCATTTAAGTAAGAACAACCATTGTTCCTTTGCTCTTGTATTGAGATGGATCAAGAAGAGACAGTCCCTTCCCTAATTCTTTCCAAGTCCCAGAAAATATCCAAGAGTTGAGTAGAATTTGGTTCTTCAGAGCCAGCTTGTTGTGTTGCCCTGAAATGAAATGTCTAACACTAGACAAGTGAGTGTTCCACATTTTCAATGCTGCAAACCCTTTTTAATTTTTATTTTTAGTTCTGAATTAGCAGACTCTTATAAAACATGTAGCTCTGAGATGACTATCTGTGTTCAGACAGGCGTAAGCTCTTGCTGCAGTTGGTGGATTGATGCCTTGAACTCAACACAAAGAATTCCATTCTCCTTTCTGTCTTGACAGTTGTTTATACAGATCTATCAGCAGATTCAGATATTTCTCTGAACAGTGTTTAAATGCAGAGCACTTGGTTACAGGATGGCCTGCATAAAGAACCAAAAAGACTTCATTGCCCAGCATTTCTATCCATTTTTGCAGATCTTGATTATCTGTTATCTGTCTCTGTTATTGCAGATCTTGAACATTTATGTATTCTCCACCTGGTCTGTAAAGAAGCAAGAGTTCAGTCATTGCTCTGCAAGAAGCCTAACAGCATGACAAACTGCTTGAATGGCTATGTAGTACTAATTCATGAGTAAGCAGCTTCTGAAAAGATTTATTGAGAGCCAGTATTTGTTCAGTGAGAGATTTACCCTAAATGATTTTATCAGCGCTGCCTATACCAGCTGTGTATACCATGGGCAATGCAAGAATATTCAGTGTTGGATAGTTTTATGTTTATTGCCATGAAGTCAGATCTCCTTTATGTTCTTCTCTATTCCCTCAATTGGTAGAGTGATGTGCAAGGTTAGACAGGACAGTACTAAAGCTTTTCACTGACAAAAGTCATTCTAGCTGTCAGTCCTGTTGTAGGTACTCATTTTAGCTTGTCTAGTTCACATTCTGAACAGATGGATTTCTGATGCCTACTAGGAGTTCAGCTTACTGCACCTGATGTCTTCAGTGGTGGGTGACTGAGCACTGCTGCCAGAGGGAATTGCCTCCTGCTTTGAAAATCCTTGTACCTAGCAGGAAGATGTCTGTGGCAAAGAAACAATCTCCTGAATGGAAAAACTTTTCTGTTTGGGTATTTTCCCTCACATTATAGCATCTAGTAAAGATCTTAATAATGAAAATCCTTGAAATTGTACTTGCAAAGCTGCCTCCATCACTGCATCTACCAGAAGTTTGAATGCTTTCTATTAAGGTGGGTTGTGCTAGGCCTTCCCATTTCTAGGGCTATGCAAGTTCTTAATGCTTTTCTGTTGCTTATCTCTTAAAGCTGCTTAGCCTCCTAAAAGTCACACAAAGCTCCTTTAGAACTCAGTGTAATGTGCTGTGTTCTGCTTTGCTGTCAGAGGTGCTGCTGTCATTTCAACATGAGGGTAAGTGCCAGAACATTTTGATCAGAGGTTTTTTGTATGTTCTTTCACAGGGACAGCGATTGCTGCAGCCATATTCTAAATTTATCCTGAAATTCTAGTAATTCATTCAAACTGCCTATCTTCCCAGAATGGTACTTGGTGAGACTTGACATATCCAGAAAAGAAGATTTTCACATCTGTTTCTTTGTGAGTGTAGCCAATAGTTCACGGCAGAGGGCTAAAATACTATTTATTGTGTCAAAAGCCACAGGTTTAGTTGAGTTTTATCCATGATTGTTTCTTCTGTAAAATTTTGTTGAAGAGATTCCTATTTTCTTCCTACTTATATTTCAAAGAAAATGGAAAGAAATTGCAGAGATGGAAGGGATGCAGATCTTCTGTCTGGCAGGAACTTGTCTTAATTGTGACAACTTCAAGCCGTAATCTTGCAAAATAGTCTTAAAATAATTGCTGCCATTGTAGTTGGCTGTAGTGCATTGATAACTTCAAAAAGGCCCATAGTTTTACTTCAAAAAGGGACAATGAATGAATTGATTTTGCTTTTGTTTTGTTTGGTTTTTTGTTTTCCTGTATGTAGCAGTGCACATGCTGTAGTCCTCTACAGTCGCTGATGATGTACCTGGGTACTGCTCTTGTTTCAGCAATCATTTTAGGCCTTTTGGATTTTTGACTGAGTGGAAGGTTTGCAGTTGTTCCTTATTGTGGCTTAAAACAAGGAAACCGTGTGCAAACGCTTTTCCAGGAAATTTGGTTTGCTGTCCCTGAAGAATTGATGATAAACCAAATGTGAGCAGATGCAAGAGTTAAAATCCTGTGTAGGACAGGTAGCAGTGAGGGAAGGCACATTGGAGAGACTGAACAAGCAGAGCAAGAGGCATGATCCTGACATAGTGAAATTGGTTCCATCTTGTAGTGAAACAGGGCTTTCACAACAGAGTTGTGGGACAGTACAGGGCCTCTGTACTGTAATCATCTCCCTAAGAACTTCTGCCTTGCAATGTTGCCATCAAATCATCTCAAGGAAAATTGTAAGGTGGCAAAGCCTCATTGCACCCATGGTCAGTGCAGCTGAGAGGCTGTTTTTACTGTTGGTTCTCTTGGTTGAACATTGGGTAAAGACTCCATTGGCAAGAACTTTCCACGTGTCTCAATGCAGCCAAATGTTGTTTTTGAGATCCTGAACATCAGGTGCTCTATTACTTCAAGTCCTGTGTGCAGTATTCTCACATTTATGACCATATCTGGTCTTCTGATGTCTTCCCTTCTCAAGAAAATGCATTAAAATAGTCAGCAAACAAACCATCAGTAAATTTCAGTGTTTGCAAATTGCTGGTGAACTGCTGTCCAGGTTTGATAGTTCAGTCTGACGGGGCTTACAAATACTTAATTTTTGCTGAGAACGTGATTTCTGGAGGCACAGCGTGGAAAGAACACTTCCTGCTGTAGTCACCATTCCATAGTCTCTGAGCATTGGTGGCTCAGGTCTCCCACTGTCACTTGCAGGTGAAGGACACATTCCAAATTGACAGGAAGAACTAAGTGCTGTAGCGCTGTGGGCAAGCAGAAGTTGAAAACTTGCTGGTTTACATTGAAACTAGTTATTTGAAATATTCAGTCCTAATTTAGAAACTATTATTTGAAATACAGCAGTCACAATCTTGAACTGCTCAACAAGCTTTAAAGATCCAGCCTACTCCCAACTTTATATTCTTAGATGAGAGGTAGTTGGCGTATGCATGCAAATGCAGTTATTCAAGGTATTTTGGTCAAAATATCTTTGTGTGACACATGGATATGTGCATTGAGATTTATACTGTAAACTCTCCAAACCAGCTAATGTAGAAGGTGGTTTAAATCTGGGTGAGATGGGTGATGTGGGTAAAGTAATCAGCAGCTTTCTTGTGCATTGATTTTTCATATAGTACTCTCTTACTAGAAATCAGCAGCTGTTTCTCCTTTTTAGAGCATGTTGTTATGCTGATATGTTGGAAAGTACTGAACACAAAATCAAAGGTTGTGTAGCAGAGCCTCCTTTATCTTGGATTGATTCCTTGCATCAGCTAATGGAAAGAGAGATTTGCTGACCTCCCTAATTGAGGTGACTAATAATACATTTTTGCAGAAAAGCTCCTAATCTATTAACAAATGAGTCATCTTTCATATAGATGCTATTAATTTGAAAATATTAGACTTTCATACATATGTAAATGTTAAAATTCTCTTTCCCTTAAGTGCCATAGTAATTTATAATTACTTTCATGGGATGAGAGGTTCACAGAAGCTGAATTTGGCACTTAAGCACCTATTTCACAGATGCAATTAAGAAGTAATCTGTACTGTGGATGAAATTGGGTGTGTTGTGTACACATGCAAAATGGGTTAAGATTGAGCTCTGTAAGTTCTATCATGGCTGGCCAGAATATAGATCAGTTTGGTGTTTGGGTATTGGCTTTTTATTTATTTTTTTTTTTAACAGAAACCTCATGCACCAGGATCCATTTCATCAACACAGTTTGTGACAAAAGAAACTTATGTTTCCGAGACAGGGGAGACAGAATCTGCAAAGAGTTGTCTTGCTGCAGTGTATGAAAATGCAAATATGCAAGGGCTCTTGTTTCTTTGGCAGCATAAGAATAAAAAATCAAAGCTCATATTTGTAAATAAATAAAACATGGTGTTTAAGTAATGTAATGCTAACCCAATTTGGACACCCTGGTGGGAAATAGAGGTTAAAGTCAGTATGTAAATTGTCGATTCCGATGAGAAATTCCAAACATTTGCCCTAATCCCAAAATACCTATTCTCAAGATGGGGGGCACTTAAAAAGAATCCACTTTCTTAGTTCCAGGATCATAGCATGCTGACTTTCAAAGGGTGTGAAATGTAGATTCTTGGAAGATTTGCATGAGAAAAAGCTTTTGATGCACAGTAAAAGACTGATGTAGAAGTACCTACCTTTGGAAATGTAAACACAGAGTAGCTGGAACTTACTGATATGACTTCAAAAATAATTTTCCTTTGAGTTCTGTTGCCTACTAGACCATTTCTGGTGTCTGACAGAGAGCTCAAATTCCCTTAGGAAGTCAGAGAACTGTCAGAATATATTCATAGCTAAAAAACTGATAAATGTGTGGTTTTTAGGATTTTAATGGGTTTGCCTATGCTTAATCAGATTTTTTTTATTCTTATCACATAAGTATGTGCACAAATTTCCTTAGAATATTTAGAATGTGCACAAAATTATTTTTAGAATAAGTCTTGTTTTTACTGTGCATGAGATATTCTTTAGAAACAGCCCACATCTATACTTTGACCATAGAAACAGCCTACCTTTATTCTTGGTAAACTGCTTCATGTTTACCATAGTTAAATTCTTGCATTGGACATTTAGCACTGAGAGCTGGTGTAATGAACTTCCTCTGTTTTACCTTGCAGCCTTTTGGTGGATGTGCCTGTACACTGTGTGTGAGCTGGTTGTATTGCAGGCTGTGTCTGATCTGCTTCCTTTAGGACTCTAAGTTCATTCCTGAAGGCTTGTTTGGGGTTTGTTGGGGTTTGTTTGTACAAACAGGAGCAAGGGAATTAGGCTGCTGCACACTGCCCCCCTTAAATGGGTCATTTTGGGCGAATCTAGTTCAGCTGACAAAGTTGTCAGTGTATTACTGACAACTTAAACTCTGTATTTATAGCACTTTTTTACCCTCTTGTCCTTCTGCTGTCTCAGAGATAATGCAACGTAGGGTTGTCTTTAAAGTACAGGTCCCTTTCTTTGACTCTCACAAACTAAATCCTATTAAAATCATAGCAGTATTTTGTATCTAAGCTTTATACTATAAAAATCACCCACTCTTTTCCATTTAAATCAGGATTTTGAAGCCCCTGATCCATCTTACAGGGAATATGTAGCATTTCTAGAATCAGCAAGTTCTGTTTCTTCCCAGCCCTGCTGGACACCTGACATTAGCCCTTTTCCCAATGTCTTTGCGTGGGCTGCAGCTGAATGTCAGCAGGGACTCGCTCAGACAGCCAGGCCTTTGCTTCTGCGGGGCATTCAGCACAATCCATTTCCCAGGAATGCTGCCAAAACTTTAACTCTTTGAGCATGGGAGGGAGTGATTTCACACAGTGACCAGATCCTGTTCTCTACCATTTTGCATGTGGTCTCTTTTTAGCTGAGTGTGGTTCATCCTCTTACGGCAAAAGCATTTCAAACATTTGTAAGAAACATGAGAGTTATTGTCATAATGCAAAAGTTTGTGCATGTGGATTTGCTGGCAAGAAAAACACAGTTTTTTTAATTTACGTTCTTGTTTTCTGGTGATGTACATTTGATGAATAGACCTTACAGAATTGTCCTTCTGAAAGAAAATATATCATAATTATTGTATCTTTCTAGAGGAAAGATTTTACTCATGGTGGACTAAAAACAAAAGTAAGGCAGTGTTTATAGGTGCTACAAGTACGTTTCAGACCTGCAATGCCTTTTGTAGCTAAAAGCTTGTGTACCTTGTCTTTCTTTGCCAGCTGTAAAAATAATTGGCTTAAGGACAGAATAGCTGTAAACTGCCATCTTCCGAAACTTAGTTTTTGTTTGATTAACAAATTACATTTATCTCTTTTTTAAACTTTGTGGTTTTTTATTCCTGGGTTGGATCCTGAAAAATAAATACAGAACTATGTGATATATAATCAAAAAAGGAAACAGGTTGTTGTGGTTTAACCTCAGCCAGCAATTAACTACCACACAGTCACTCACTCTTTCCCTGGTGGGTAAAAGTGGGACAACTTGTGGGTTGAGATAAAGACAGTTTATTAGGTAAAGTGAAAGCACGAGGAATTCATTCCCTGGTTCCCATCATCAGGCAGGAATTTGTGTCCAGCCCTTTCCATGAAAGCAGGGCTCCATCCTGAAGTGACGGTGACTTGGGCTGTCAGATGCCATAAATCCAGTATCCCACGCTCCTCTTCTTTCCCCCAGCTTGTATTGCTGAGCACAACATCACCTGGTCTGGGGTATCCCTTGGATGGGTTGGGATCAGCTGTCCTGGCTTTAATCCCTCCCAACTCCTTGTGCTCCCCCAGCCCGCTCAGTGGCAGGGGGGGGTGAGAGGCAGGAAAGGCCCCGAGTCTGTGCAAGCCCTGCTCAGCAATAACCAAAATATCCCAGAGTTATCCACGCTGTTTTCAGCACAAATCCAAAACACAGCCCCATACCAGCTACTAGCAAGAGAAATAGCTCTACCCCAGCCAAAAGCAGCACACCTGTGCTGTGTGTGTCTGTCCTGGGTTGACTGTATGATGCTTTTATCCCCAGTCATCTGTTCTGTTTGTGCTGGCTGATAAGTTTTGTGCCTTTAAAACTTGTTCCGAGAGTGAAGGGGGAGAGAAGAAGCGCGCAGTTCGTTTTCAGACACTGCGCTCACTCCACATTCCGGCTCCTGGACTGTGTTGTCTGAGCACGGTCAGACAGCGGGACAGAGCTCTCCTTTGTTTTCAGTTAGTTTTAGCCAGCTGAGGCAGAGAAGTTCCCTGGACTGTGGGGTTTTTTTGGACCTGAACACCCAGAGGAGCAGCGGCAGCTCGCACCCGCGGCCCACCGGGCCGGGCCTGGGCCGCGGCATTTCCAGCGCCGAGGGACGTGAGAGACCGGGTGAGCCGAGCTGCAGCCCAGGGAGGGGACTGTGCTGGGCTTGTCATCTCTTCTGGGGCAGCAAGAGGTTTTATTGGGTAATGTTGTATAGGTTTTATTGTTTAATAAACAGTTTTTTCCACTTTTCTCCAAGGAGGTATTTTTCCTGAACTGGTTGAGGGAGGGGCCGATTGAACCCCCTCTGGGGGTTCTCTCCCAAATTTGCCCTAAACCAGGACAGTGTCCAAGCACGTAGTGTTTCCTACATGAAGAACAGCCTGATGGCTGAGCAGATTGGCAGAAAACTGCCAAATACATATGCATCATAGAGCTCACTCAGTACAGGATGTACTGAATGTCCTGGCTTGTGGGTTAACAGTAGAAGTGACCAAGAAGTTTTCAATATCCTATGTTTGTCAGTAATATTTATATAAGAAGCTTTTATTAAATCTGCTGATTTCAGCAAAACTCTTGTTAGGATTTTTTTTTTTCTCCTGTGGAGTGGAATTTCTGATTAAGAATTTGGTAAGAGTGAGATGAGATTACCCTAAGCAGGAAATAGACTTACTCAGAGTGTGAGAGTTGCTGAGGGGTCTCTTGGCTAATTTGAACAAAGTCCCTGACACTCTTCCCTTTATGACACACACATGTGAGGAATGCAAGCTTGAATTTTGAAGTCAGTCAATATTCAGATATTTGTGCAAAGCAGAAACTCTCTCAGTCCTTTCTGTAAGAATGACTTGTTAGAGATCCACCCAAGAACATCTTTATTGCTTCCTGTCTAGAGCCTCCTTTGAGTCATATGAAGACCAGTAAGAGCTTGAACCTCTCTCTTCCAGGTGGAAGCTTTCACACCACTAAATATTCTAGTAGGACCTCTGTTTTTCTCCCTGTCCTTATCACTACCCTACATTCTCTTGCTCATGATTGAGTCTTCAGTGTTCTCCTACAGTCAGAGAAATTTTTTTTTAAGTGGTTGAGTTTTGCAGAATGTAACAATACTTTCCCACCTCATTGTGACACATTTCTGTGACACTGTCACATAATTGCATGTTATGTTTTTCCCTTGTTTCTGGGAAAGAGTACATTCTGTTTCTTTTTGCTGACTTTTTCAGGCTTCTCTTGAACATACTGTATTTTTTCCATTCAAAAATGAAAGGAATTTTCTCAGTTTAACCTACTTAGAATTTAAATAGAGGAGATTAAGGGGAACTTAAATATGGAAGTGTTTGGTGGCTAGGTGCCTTCCTTACAGTTTTGGAACCCAGAGGTCTAATTTAGTCGTTTAGACTTCTTGAATAAATTATAGGATGAGTTGTATGTCTGATTACAGTAGTTACACAGACAGTATCTGCAGTATGAATAATCTAAATCAGGCATCTAAACCCAAATGAACAAATGCATATTGGAATATTAAACACTGTAGCTTGGTAGGTCAAGTTCTGTCTTGCAAAGATGAGTTTGAGAATCCTTTCTTTAAAAAGCATATCACAATTTAATCCTTTCTTTCAAAATCATGGTAGTAGCAGTGGCTGCCTCCTTTTGATCTAAAATGTAGGGTTAGAATACAGGTCTTGGCTGTAGAATATAAATTAAATTTATGTTTCTGACTGAGGAAGTTAAAATGCACATCCCCCACTTTGCTTGGAATGGTGAGATGATAAACATTTAAGTTAGTTGGAAGTATTGCTATTCAGGTCTTTCTGTTCTTATGTGTCCTACCAATTAGAATAAGAAGCTGTGCTCTCTTTAATACTTTCTGTCAGGCCTGCTGAATCTTTAAATATTTTATGCAAAAAGGAAAAGCTTCGACAGAGAGAGATGAAAAGAACTGCCTGCAGCTCTCACCAGTACAGCTGTAGGTGAGTTGCATTACCCTGAGACTACATCAGGACAGCTTTGGGAACCAAACACCAGGAACTTCTCCATCATGGGCTGTGTTCATGCTGTAGGCTGGAAGCTCACCAATCTGCCAAGGAGTGGGAAATGTGAATTCGAGTCCTGGTAGCAGGAGGCAAAGATTGAATCGTGTTCTGCTACTTAGAGATGTAAATTTTGGGCTGCTGGATGAAAGTCAAACTCTGTCTGGTTGGTAAATTGACCCGTGGAAGTAATACAGGCAGAGGAATACTTGGTGTAAGAGGTTATGTTTACACCATGTCCTTTTAGGACTTCTGTTTGAGATGATCCTGAAGGTGCTTAGCTCTGTCAAGAGAAAAATTTGTTGGACATTACCATGACCGTAGAACTGTGCTTACAAAAATACCTTTGTGATTTTTACGTGTAGTTATAATTTGTAGGGAGGCTTGAAGACTAGTTTTCATTACTTGAAAAAAACAGGGAATCCTCAAGATTTGAGATAAGAGCAATACATTTCAAGCAAAGTACAGGTTCATCATAGTCGCTTTGACTTTAATTACGTTGCCTGGATTGGGCTGTTTCACAAAAGCATGATTGTTACTTGCTTGGTAGAGTATGGCATAATGAAGCTCAGTGGTATTAAAAGTATTTTTACATGTTTTTTTCTAGATAAAACTATTTCAACAGTGTTTTTCAATTTTCTTGAAATCTCTAGTCAGGTCTTAGAAATTAAGTATCAGTGGATAGTGTTGCATGAACTTGGAAAATATTTTGCCCTTCCAGGATAGTTGCTGATTTAAAAGTGAAGTCTAAAAAATGGATGAGACGCCAGTAAAGCTTGCCTGCTCCTTCAGGGGGAAAATTATGTTTTCTTTGAAATTATGTAGAAGACAAGAAATTTTAACTGAGGAAGTAGTTTAGTTATGACACCAGCTAGTAAAGAATATTGTTCTGTTATTCTGAGAATCATAAAAAAATTTTGGAAAGCAGAGAAAAGAACCCATTTTACATACATTTTGCATGTTGGAAAAGAGTGGGTGTCAGAAGCACAGAATAATTGTCTGTGGCGTGTTTTCCAGTTACCTTTCACATAATAAGTTTGTTCTCAACTGAGCAGCAGTTCAGAGAACAGTGGGAGTTATTCCTTAGCTCAACTCTAACTTTTCCACTAACTGCACCTCTTCATTTTTCCTGGGAAACTGAATTACAGGCGGTTGCTGACCAATTTTCAGGTATTCCAAACTCCCTTGTCTTTATTTCACAGACTGATGGATATCAGTAAATCCTGTTTGTCACTGGCATTAATTTTTTTTTCCCCCCATCATGTATTTGAATCATATAATATATTTTGGTTCAGTGACCCAAAAGTTCCATGGAGGCATTTCCATGTTTAGGGGAAATAATTTCTGGGAGTCCGAGACAGTTTTTGTCTATGTAACCCAAAATGACATTTCACAGCAGATCAGATGGTAAAAATGTAAGAATTTGGTTTGGTGATTTAGGCCATTGATGTTTATAAATAACCCAAGTTTGATTCCGAGACAACATTGAGTAGAGGAAATAATTTCATTTAATCGATGATGTGGTTGTTCAGAAGAAGCTCTTTTCTCGCCTGGGAGAAAGGAAATGCTGAAGTAGCAGTGTAGAGAGCCAGGTGGAAGCATGTGGGAATTTGTTTGTTAGCTGGAGGAACAACACACAGCTGGGCTGTGAATAAGTAGGGCTTCTCAAATACAAATGGAATTAACTCATGTGTGGAATTGTAAAGTTATATCTAGTGGGGTTACTGTTTAATTTTAACAAAATTTGAGGACATTCTCTCACTGCTGCTGTTGTAGTCCTACTGACTTTATTGGTGGGGTATAGGTACAGATGAGGCAAATGTTTTAATGAGAGCAGCAGGTTTTCCCTTACAGCTCAACCAGTGTACATTAATTGAAGAGATGTAGTGGCTTTGATTACCTACCTGTAGTGCCTCAGTTTCAAGGCTTGGACGTGGTTCTGTCATTCTTACTCTGTCATTTCTGCAAACCACAGTCAATAACTGAAAGTTGAGATCTTTAATTAAAAAGAAAGGGATTTCTGAAAATGTTTTGGAAGTCTATATTAATTCCCTTCAGATATTTTTTCATCTCTTACTTGAAAATAAATCTGAGCATCCACCGATACATAAACACAATGTACCTTTTAGAACAGAGTAATTACTTGTTCTCTCACCTAATATACCTCTGCTATGTTGTCACACAGATCTATAACCTGAAGTGTAGTTGTAGATTAACCAAATTGCTAACTGCCAGATATTGTGTTATTGAAGTAGAAGAAAAGGCAATTATAGCATCTTAAACCAACCACAGAGCTTTGCATTTAAGCTGATTTCAGTTTATGCTGATGCTGTAAAGGATTTTCCATTTTCTTCCCTGCCAGCTCCTTGGCAGCACCTGCCACCCCTGCTTTGCACCAGAATCAGCACTGATGTAGCCACACTGTCAACTCAATTGGAGATCTGACTGCTAAGACATTTTGTTTGGTTTTTGCTGGGGCTGATTTTCAGCTATCAGGTGAAGTTTTGGTCCTGTTGTCAGTGCCAACCACCTAAGGAAGGACAAATAGCCAGATTGTTCCCTTTAGAGGCAGTGTGGCCTTAGGTGAGCTGACAGTGTCACAGCAATTTGGGTTGTGAAAAGCTAGTCTTAAGCCAGAACACAAACAGGGGGAAAGCACTTGGTCTAAAATACTGACTTCTGCAAAGAAAATGAGTTTGGACTGCCTTTATGCACCATTCTGTACAGCCAAACTAGCCCTTTGTGTTTCTAAGGCAGATTAAAGGTAGGTAACTCTGCTACAAATACTATCTGTTGTCTTTTCATAGAATCTCAGTGTGCTTGAGGTGGGTGGGAGGTCAGCTGCTCCAACCCCTCTGCTCAAGCAAGGCCACTTACAGCCTGTTGCCCAGGGCCACGTCCAGACAGCTTTTTAACATCTTCAAGGCATTTTACATAAGAATTCTGATAAATGTACTCTTGGAGTAATGCTTAAACCCAAATCTTCTTAATTTCTCCTTTTACAAATACTTGAGTAAAATGAAGTACTTGGATTTATAGAAAGCATTAATTTTGCACCATCTTTTCATTTTAGACCTCACCAGTGTGTCTCTGCATCAAGCTTGATCATAGAATATAACTTATTCTAATACTTTAGCCTAGTGAGTACTGGAAATAGCTGTATTGCAGACACTGGTTTTTGTAATATAAATGTAGACCCCAGGGATCAGTGCATCCAACTTATTCACACTCAGACTAAATTGTAAGCATGTCTGCCTCACTTAAGGGAGATGTATCACCGAGTGTGCTTCTCATTTCTGGTAATCACATCTTTTTGCAGTGTTTGTACTTCCCTGTTATTGGCTTGATACTTCTGTCTTGCAGAGAAGAAAAAACATATTGTTTGAAATATAAACGAGGACATTTTTGTGGGCAAACTGTGCTTCTCCTGTATTGTCCCATTATATTAACCCACTTTATTCAGTCATTGAGAGAGGATTTATTGTCTTGCTACTGCTGATCATTTGATTGACTTCAGATTCCTGTTAGTGAGGTGGTAACTTCTCTTCTGTGCTAAAATCCTCATGCATTAAATTTTATCATGTGACCCTTTTCCCTATGCAGCATTATCCAGTTTTCTATAGTTGTGTTTCTTCATTACAAGCTGAAGTTTATTCTTCAAGTCAAATAGGAAATCTGTGTTAGGTGTAGAGTTACTGCTGAAGAGCTTGGGAACCTTCACAGGTGATTGTGTTTTGTGGATGATATGTAAATTTTAATAGCACTGTGCCCCTCTGCTTTGCCAAGATAGTAATTCTATAGTAATTCTGGGTCTTCTTCTGCATAATTGTTCTACAGGGGAGGTGAACATTTGGAAGGGTACTGACACAAGGTGCTGAAAGCTGCTGACATTTTCCTGTTTGAAACAGTCAGTCTCTCAAGTTGATGCAAGTGGAAGAGTCACTCAAGCAAGAGTCTTCTAAGTGTTAAGCAACCTCTACCAGGCATAGAAGGAGGAACTTGAACTTTTTGTAGTCTAACCCAGCTCCACCTCAATTCTGCTTTAAAACACCCAGTGTTGGTCTCTTGGCACGGTCGTTTCCTCTTGGTTGGTGGTTCAGGAGGTCTGATGTGACTCGTACTGTTTTCTCTGTTTCTCCAGTGCAGGGAATCCTCTGATTTTATTTCTTTGTTCTTTCAGCATATGCAGATGACAATCCAGGCTCTCCAGGATGAGCTGCGGATCCAGCGGGACCTGAACCAGTTGTTCCAGCAGGACAGCAGCAGCAGGAGCAGCGAGCCCTTCGTGGCGGAGCTGACCGAGGAGAACTTCCAGCGGCTGCACGCCGAGCACGAGCGCCAGGCCAAGGAGCTGTTCCTGCTGCGGAAAACCTTGGAGGAGATGGAGCTGCGTATTGAGACACAGAAACAGACCTTAAATGCACGTGATGAGTCCATCAAAAAGCTGCTGGAGATGCTGCAGAGTAAAGGCCTGTCAGCAAAAGCCACTGAGGAAGACCATGAGCGCACACGACGGTTGGCTGAGGCAGAGATGCACGTGCACCACTTGGAAAGCCTTCTTGAACAGAAGGAAAAGGAAAACAACATGCTGAGAGAGGTGAGTGACCAAACTTATCTCCAGTCTTAAACTCCTCTCTGTCTCCTGTCCATTTCACAGTCGTAAGGAAAGAATCTTCCATCCTCTCTATAAGCTGTTTTTTACATTAAATTCAACAGAATTTGCACATATTGTAAAGCTTCGTTATGGCTTCCCTGCATGTACCTTTTGGGGTTTTGTGCTGTGGGCCCCACTTTCCCTGTAGGCTCCATAGGAAACTCTGGAGGTGAATTGTCCTAAAGCCTGCAAAATGAATTCTTCTGTTCTATTGTAGTTAGAGAGAAAGTAGCTACCTGTATTTAGGTGAGAGCAGAGAGAGAAATCTTTGCAAGAGTAATGGATGATTGCTCAACAGTTTCCATGGAAACAGTCATCTTGCTGTGAAGGGTATTTGATAAAACTATTAGCTGCCCTGGATGCACAGTCAAAAAAGAGATTTCTTAAAGGGACACTGCTGCATACATAGGTGTAATGACTTCTCACCATCCTTCTGAAAACAGAAAAACTGTTATTATGTCTGTATTGTACCTTAAAAGAGTACAGTGGCAGACATTCTTCTCTATTAATAATTTTAAACTAATTATAACAAAATATAGTCTATATAGAATACAAATATTTTAGTAAAACAAAGGAAAATAAATGAAAGCGAGTTATTGTGTAGCCAGTGTCATTACATTTTTTGATAATATTAAATGCATTTTCCTGTTGTTAACCAGCCTCCTAAAGTAATTGAATATTAACTTCTAAAAGGCTGGTAATTCAGCATGGATTGTATAGATGCACAGATAAATATGTGTATACATGGATTCGCTAGTGCTAAGATTCTCTGTAAAGATTATTTTACATCTGTTGACTGAAGGCATGAATTGACAGCTATCCATGTGTACCATGTGTATGAATCTATTGACCTGTTCTGCACATTGGTATCTACCTCATGGTTCAGCATTTTTTGGGAAGCTCTGTGAATATATAAGATTAAAGGCCCCTCTCTAAGAAGTCAAGAAAGCAAGGCCTGGAAGAGTTTTTTGAGATGAGTGTATGCAGAACATAAATACACCTTGATGCCTCTTTTTCATATGTTTCCAGGGCCTGACCCGTAGTGCCTGTGCTCTTGCAAGCATTTATATAAGAAAGCTGGAGCCTGTTGCATTTCTGAACCAGATTTAGGCCAGATTTATTTTTTTAGAGCAGTAATCTCTTGAGTGTCTGGAGTGAAGATAATATGATTCCAGAGTTTCTGCGCTACAGTTTTTCCTTTATTTAGCAACCAATGATAATTCTGTTCCAATTCTTGTAACTATTTCAGGAAGAGCCTCAAATGGCTTCCATTTGTTTCTGCTCTAAGTCCAGCAACATAAATGAAAAGCTGGCAGGAGCTGTGCAATTTTTGAGGAATGCAGTTGCGTTTGTTCCTGCTGCAGATGAGTAGGTATTGCAAGATAAGAATTCTTGTTTCATTCACACATATTTGGAAATGATCAGTCATTTAAATGCTAGTCTTTATGGTGAAAGACTTCCTAGAGGAGGTAGAGATGACCTACTGACTTCAAAGTGCAAATGCGATTCATCAGGTGTTTTAAAATTAATTACTCCTTGCTGCTTACCCAGCCCTGATTCATTGAGAAGTGTAAGCTGGGTGTAATGTAATTTGTAGCTCGAGCCATGGATATGATGTGGGATCCAGCCATGAAGCTGAGCACCCTCGTGGCCTCAAAAATGTGGGGCCATATTGTCTCCTTATGGAGCTGGGTGACAACAGGAATGGTTTTGTTTGTACCTGTGTGTTGTCCTTGAGCTCTGAGCAAGGCTGAGCTAAGTGACCTCAGACTTACCTGAATCAAACTCAAGTCTCGTACCTGGGGCTCTGGCAAGCTGGAGAAAATCTGAGGAACTTGCAGAAAATCTGATGGAACATCCATCCAGATGCTCTGCAGGATGGAGTTCACAGCTGCTGTCCATGTTTCACACTTGGAAGTTATCTCTCTTAGGTGTGTCCCCTGTTAGGTGTGTCCCCTGTTAGGTGTGTCTGCATCACCCTCCTCAGCTGACCTTGTTATGTTCATCTGTATTTCCATAGTTGTAGGTTATTTTAGTCCTTTGCTGCCCCAGACACTAATGATGGAATTTTTGAGCTGCTTTGAAGAAATGACACTACTTTCTTGATGGTTCTATATCTAGCAATCCCAGTATCTGGATAGGCATGCTAAACTCTTCTTTAAATACTGCTGTTAAAGGAAGCATTAGTATCTCAAAGGGATTCTTAAGAGTATGGAAAGTCAGTTTATAGTTCACCTCCTAGCAAAGTAGAAAATTTTAATAGCAGTCTTGACCATCTTAGCAAAAGAAGTTCTGAGATGTCAGAATCCACTAGTACTGTTTCTGACTCTGCAAGGATGTTAGATTTCTGATAGAATATTTGCTGGAAATAATATTAAAGATCTACATCTTGAAGCAAAGGTATCCCTCAATTTTCTGACTTTGAAACCTACATGTAATTCAAAGTGTGACGTTGAGGCTCAAGGTCATCAGACAGTTTTTCAGGCAGGCAGTGCAGTTACAGTGGCCAGCAGCATGACCTTGAAAATTAAACTTTGAGAATTAATTGATTTCTTCAGCTTATGCTATTGCTGTTATTCTACTAAAGATTACATGAACTTCCTAAGGAAAATAAATTCTAAGAGAGGTCAGAGTTGTGGTTCTGATAAGATTATACCTGTGTGCCACTCACCCTTTTAGGTTGTTATATCCATTCTGAGTTACCTCTTTTTCTAGGCTGAGAAATCCAGTGCTGCTTAATTGTTCCTCATATAAAAGACATCACATATTTTTGATCACCTCCTGGGGCACTGTCTCAGTCTCCCAAATCCAGATTATAAAATGGATTCTCCTGCAGCTGCTGAGAGGTATCTCCATAAGCAATTTGACTCTCTGGTGCTTTTCCCAATTGCCCTGACTTCTGAGGATCTCAAGAATTTATTCATCTAAGTCCATGGGAAAGTTACTATATTCAGCATAGGATGTATTCAGCTACTGATACAGAGGACATTCTCTCATTAACACAAATAATTAAATGTCTCATTGAACATCAGAATGCCCTGACTTCAGCAGATAACAGTGTGGTTGCATCACATTCCTCTACTCTGGAAAACAAGCTTAAGCTTCATGGCTTATTAAAAGATGGCTGCTATTTTGAGTACCCCTTCTTCAGTCTTTGTGACAATTATTGTTGTTGGTATTCTAGACTTAACTTTCAAAACCAAAATTATTTTCATACCAGGAGGAAATACTTGATGAAATCCAGCAGCTGGACACCAACTTCCAGAATAGCTCCCAAGTTGCATTAACTGCTGCCTCTATGATCCAGACTTGCCTGTTGCAGAATTACCAGTGGTGGTCCATAGCTCCAAAGATAACCAAGCTTGCTATGTTCTTTTAAACAGCCTCCCAAAGTGCTAGATGAATAGAAATGGATTTTCTGCAGTTACACAGATTAATAGCCCAAATATCAGTGCAACTTAGGGCAGAATATGATGTGACTGCATCCATACCCGGTGTTCCAAACACTTGGAGTGCTATGGGCAGACTACAATTTGTAAGGACAGTCCAACAAGGACTGTAAGTATAGATGGCTGACTACAACCATTTATTTGGAAACAGAAAGAAGGCTGTTTATCCTGAGGGTTTTTTTCTTCAGAAGGCAGTTCTGGAGTCAAGGCTTGCATGTTACAGTAGTGTGGAATGAGGGAAGAACTGACAGGAGCTTTATACTTTGTGTCCAGAAATTGTTTGGTAGTAAATTACAGTTTTGACTTTAATTTTTTTTTTTTTAATTTTTTTTAGTAATTTGGCCCATTCAAACAGGATGGATTTTTATTCCAGCTAAGTACAAAACTGAATGAAGGAGTTAGGGATGTAACGTTTAACAAATAAAGGAGATTTTGTGTGTAAAACAGGCACTGAAATGGGTGGTTCATGAAGGCACTCATCCACAATGAGCTTAAGGAAGGAAGGAGGCTGTGGCAGAAAAAACTATTTATTTCCTTTTTTGAGTGTTTGTTGAAAGGGCAATCCCACAAAGTGCTGGTTGTGCACTGCATCACAGTTACCTAGGATGGCCTTACTGCAAGGACTGGCCCTCCTTGTGGCTGTTTGGAGTCAAGCTGCCCACTTTATCCTAGGAATTAGCACTACATGTCTGTGAGCACTCCTTTCTCTGTCTCTGTGGTGGGGCAGGGCTCTGGCAGAGCAGCAGGGAGGCACAGCAGGCTATCACACAGGTGTATGTAGATTTAGATTAGCAAAACTTGATCCTGTGGTGGCCAGAGAGCAGCAGCAAGGAGCTCAGTGAGAAAGGAGGGATGTGGCATCTAAATGTCCCATCAGAGCCCTGCTGGGCTGTGCCCAGAGCAGAGAGGTTGGTTCCCTTGTCTGACTGGATTTTAATGAGCTGTGACAAGTTTTGCAAACAAATTCTTTTTCCATGGGTGTGTTAAAATTCTTACCCTTTTCTGCTCCAGGCTCAGAGGAGGATTGAGAAATTTTAATTGGAGCAATTAGAGTTAACTCAAAGAACACTTTTGTCCCGTGCCAAGATTTTGCAACATAAATAAGATACTTCAAGAGAGAAGTTTTGTTTTGCAGGAGTAGATAGATTCAGTAACTGGAACTCTTACTACCATCATACTAGGGGATATCTTTCTGATGAGGTAAAAAATGAAGTTTCTGCTTTTTTATTGCTGCCTCATGCTTTGACCTTTTAGAAGCAAATGGCAAAGGGAGAAGTGATTTCAATCAAGATAATTTAAATAATTATGTCTTTATTAGAATTGCTTGTTTGGTCTGCAAGTAGCTTTAAAACATACAAAGGTTTTGTAGGTCAAAATTTGAGAAAACAGGCTATTGCAACTTGAATACATGCATAATGTATTTTTTATGCGTTTAAATTTTTAAAAATACCATTTTAGTATGGCATATTCTGTGTGTCACCTTAGGTGAGAATGACAAAAATGTTGAAACATAGATGAAATTATTTTCAGCTTTCCTCAGTGCAGAGCTTGGTAGCTTCATAATTCTTCAAAAGTTGAAATATTAGGTTGGAAAATAATGTATTTGTTTTCTGTTTTTCCAGACAACAAAAAAATCTGAAACATCTTACTCCAGCATGGCAAATTTCTGATTTTTGTACAGTAGTTAAATAATGTGTGGGCATTAAGTAAATGGAAAAAAAGCAGAACTCCAGTCATCTGTCAGGATGTTTTTTCTGTATTATAATAGTGGTCTCATCAAAGTGAAATAATTAATAAAACTTCAGTAGGTTTCTTCATATGCTTATTTTACCATGGGGGGTAAATGATTTAATTCTTGTACTTATTTTGAAACATTTTTTTTCTGTATGAATGGGCTATTCTTCAACATACAGGAGAATTTCTCACTATTTCATTTTAGCACTTCCATACCTTTCAGATAGGATTTTTAAAACTATGTGAAATAATGCATAAATCTGTCTAGGGATTAAGGGTTTAAAATGCTTAAACTTCAATGTCTTTTGATGTTTTGTTATATTAGAAGATTTTCTTTGTCAGTGCATGTTACACGATTTGCTTTGTTTACAAATTACATCTTAGGTATGCTTTCCTTGGATATGGTCACATTATCCTGCACTTTTTTTAAGTAGAAGTGAGATTCGTGGAAGTTTGTTTCCACAAATGTCAAACTTTGTAGTGGAAGAAGAAAAACCTAAAAATAGCATGAACAAGTTGGAAGCTAATTTAAGTACAAAATGAGTGCTTTTGCACCTTAAATAAGAGGAAAGATAAAAAAATGAATAATAGCACACATGTAAATGAAGTTCTACAAGATTAAGATTTTAATTTTTAATTTACTTTTCTTCAGCTTTTGAATTCTCACTTCTGTAGTCAGATTTCAACACAATGACTTGCTACTTACAACTAATTGGATGGTTTGAATTAGTTCTCATCTTACCTTGCTTTTACTCTAATGCCAAAGTTTTGAGGGATTTTGCTTTTGTTTCCTGCTGATTGAAATACTGAGATGAGCAGGAAGCTGTGCTTTAATTTTCACTTTAGGTGATGCCTTAGTTAACAAACTTAAGTGTCCTAATATCTGGGGTTTTAATTGGATTTAGAAATAATCGTCTCAATGGATTAATACAATTGCAAACCAGAGATGAGTTTCTTTAGCCAGGGGTAGCTGAGCTTCAAAGCAACTGGCACCCTCCATTATCAGAGTGTGTGCAATTGCCAGCACATATTTCAAAGTTATGCTCTTTATGAATACAGTCACTTTGGGTTTTTTTCAGGGAATTATGTTTATTGGGTTTGCAAATGCAGGAAATGACAAGTGGAAAAATGCAGAAATAATTTCCGAAGGAACTGCCATGATTACTGCTTCCAGACTTGTATAACTATATAATTTTAGTAGCAAAAGCTCTGATAGCAATGAAGTAAATTCTATAGGACTCTTATATGTTCTTTTTTCAGTTCGTTCTTACATCTTGCTGAAATAGAAGTTAAAATTACTGGTATGGAGCACTTTTTGAAAAAAATGCATTAAAAACCCCTGAAACTCAACAATTGTGGTACTATCCAGTCACCTTCTGGCACCAGGTAGTAAGGATATTTATATAAATGAGTCATGCAGATTAAAGGGCTCTCCCACAGGTTATTTCATGCAACCTTCTGCTCAAACCAGCAATTTCAAGCGGCGGGGGATTCCACAGCCTCTCTGGGCACCTGCTCCAGCATTTGGTTGTTCTCCTGGTAAAATCTTTCTCATATTAGCAGGTCAAAATTTTCAGTGCTGCAAATTCTGCCTGTTGCCTATCATCCTTCCACTTCTGAAGAGACTTTTGTTTCCATCATCTCTACAGCCTCCAGTTAGTTCTAGGATTCATCAAGTTTCTCCCCAAGCTTTTTCTTTTCAGCTGAACAAACACTTTTCTCTCACTCTCTCCCCTTGCATTGTGTGTCTGTCAGACTCTGTTCAGATTTTCTTGTACTGGGGAGCCCAACATTGGGCACAGTGCTCCAGCAGTGGTCTCACAAGGGCTGCACACAGGGAACACCTGCCTCCACCTCCTGCCTCTGCACTCTTGCTCACTCGCACTCGGCCCAGGGTGCAGGTGGGCTGGTTTGGGGGTTTGTCCACATCCAGGCCACATAGCCTGATCCAATTCATGTCTTCCCCAAATTCCATGTATCTGTAAGCTGCTGGGAGTGCTGTCTGTCCCGTTGTTCACATCATTCCTGAAGGCACTGAGGGTGTCAGGGGGAAGCTGCTGCCCAGTGGACTGCCAGGCTTTGAGCCTGACAGCCCAGCTCATTTGCCTCCTGCTTTGTTAACCACTTCCCCTGCCTGCGGCTCACAGATTTGTCTCCAGGCGTGTTTGGAGGCCGTGGGACATGGCACACCCATTGTCCCCCACTCAGCCACACAGACAGGTAGAAGAAAATCAGGTTAGTCAGGTATGATTTGTCCTTCTTCACAACTGAAGACCTATTTTATCTTCTGTAGCTACTAAATAATTTTTAATTAACAGTGATCATTAATACTGAACTGATGGATGATCCTGAAGTTTTCCTTTTGTTGTAACATTTGCACTTTATTGTAATTAATTGGAACTAGGTTGCTAAAATCTAGGTAGGCAGAAAAGCCATCTGAGAGACTAAACTTTAAATAGAAATGATATTGCATTCATTTACTAAGGTCTGGAGGATAAGGTAGGAGATTAAAACCATTTTTTAGTCAAAACTCTTCAGTCCAATGAATGATGCAAAGATCCAGCACAGGACATCATAATTGATTACTCAAAGATATGGATAGTACAGTTAAGATTTAAAAAAAAAAAAAAACCACAACAGAATCATGACTGTGCTTTTAATTACACATCATGTTTTTTAGCAATTTAAAAAAAAAAAAATTATGTTTTTGTTACTCTCTATGTGGAATGTGCTGCCTGATATTGCAAGTTTGGCAGGAGATGGAAGGCATGTCCTTTATTGCTTTGGAAACTGCTTGTCTTGTGGCTACTGAGAGATAACTTGCTGTATTTTTAAGTATATAGCCTCCCCACTAAAAAATATGATTGCTTGAAAGTGCACCTTCACATTTGTTCTAAATCCCATGCAAAAGCAGACACAGGAGCAACTGGGGGAATAACAATGGCCAGGTTATGAAGGAGGAAAAGGTTTGGACTAAATTCAACCCTCATTATTATGCACTTGTGTATAAGTTAGTGATAATTCTGCTCAGTATTGAGGACTCCTTCAATTCTAAACTATATTCTCTAATATTGAATTATGTTCAAAAAAACCCCCATGGACTTTGTAACTATTTATGGTGTGTTCAAATCACTTTATCACAGCTATTCTTTACATATTCAGTGTTGTCAGTGTGTTTGATCAGCTGTTCTATGTAATTATGCTGACCAGAAAATTAGAGTATTGTTCCTCACAGGGGCACTGTGCTGCCTTGCAGGACTACTTGGCAGATGTAATTAAGAGACACGCCTTTAGTTCATATATTTTTCTGTGGTAGATTTTCTTCAAAAGGAAGATATTCTTAATTAAAAATTAAGATGAAATATAAAGCCCAACTCTGGAGAAGGTGCCCACCTTGTTTAGAAGTTCTGACTATTTCCAGCCTTCAGTTTCTAGTTGTTGAATCTTAAAGATTTTTTTGGACAGAACAACCCATTTTGGAATTTTATTGTCTGTGAATGTACTTTAGAGTTGGAATCAATTTGCACCATAATTTTGTTTTTCCTTTTTGCTATTACTTTTAACTGAAGGAGTTATTGAATGTATGAAAGCAATAAAAACATAAAAGAGATTGATACAAGCCACCCCCTGTTATAATAATTTAATGTGCACTCAAAGGTGCAAAGATGCTAAATTTTACTAATCTGTTAGGAAACAATAGCAGTTACGTAAGAAAGTTCTTAATGTGTGAAAGTGAAGTCAAGAAAAATCCTGTATTACTTTATCAGAATGGATAACTTGCAAGGAATGAAGGACGGGGTTTCTGATCCTGATTTTTCTGTGTGGCCCTGTGTTTTTTAACTATTGCACAAAATCCTGTTTCACAGGTTCAAATCTTAATTTTCATCCATCTATGGGGTGTGTGTCCAGAACAGAATCTGAACACATCAGAGATATGATATATTACATTTTTCCATTCTGCCACATGGATGCAGCCTGTATTTCATAATTAAGAAGGGGATCTGTGCACTGCTTTCCTCAGCAGCCACTCTTCAGTCTGTGTTCCAGAGAGGCTTGGTCTGCCTGTAGCTTTTTTTTCAGGCTCTTCAGGATCACAGGCATGTTGCCAAAATTAAGCCCTTCCTGTGCAGTCAGGAGTTGGGAGGTGTTATTTTTCAGCAGGTTATGTCATCCAAATCACAGTGGAATTTCTTAAGGCGATAGAAGTAGGACATTTCCTTTGCTGAAGTGCAGAGCATCACTTCAGGTAGAGGAGATACAGGCATTTCTCAAGAAGGAGCTTAGAAGAATTTTCTCTTTTTTTTCCACGCTGAGCAATGGTGGAAGCAGATGCTGTTGTGTCAGCATCCCGTTACAGACATGCAGTTCTCCTGCTGTGTATTCCACCCATCCCATTTCCGTAGCAGTAGCTGATTTTATATTCTCAGGTCAGAAACAGTGCCTCTGCACCAGTGGAAATTACCTAATTATGAAATAAAAATAATGCAGTGTCCAAGATAAATTTATCTTAATTTAATAATTAAGATAAATTAATTTTTGACCTTCTTATCCTTTGTTTTCTCAGTTGCTAAAAGCTCACAAGAGTTTGTTTTAATTTCTTTGAGTAAATCCATTTTGGGAACGTAGGTACAGGTAAGTAGAATAATAATGGTATTGCTCCACTCTGGTCTGTATGGTGCCAGTAATAGTCATGCAGAGGCTCTCACGTTTTCTGTTGACTCTAGGAGAAACAAATATATTTAGAGGGGTTTTCAGGTTTATTTTTTCAGGAGAATTTTTTTTTTTTTTTATTTCAGAGAATACCAATGTATACTGCAGACACACTTGTAAAAATAGCTTCTCAGAAAATAAAAAATATAATATTTAAAACCAGAGAAACCTATTGGATTCTCTTGTTATTACCATTCATGGGCATCAACTTATGCAAATGGTCTTATGCCAGACTTATGCAAGATTCTTGTGGCACTTGTCATGTAACAACACATTTCAATCTTGCCCACTTCAGATCTGTGTAGGAACTTCACAATCTTACAAGCAGTGTTTTCAGTATTTTTTAAAAGCACTGTGCAACTCTGCCTTTTTCATTCAAATAATTAATATTGTGGAGCTACTTGCATGGATGACTGCCATACAAAATTTTAACTCTTCACCATGTCTGTTGAAAATACAAATTTGTGAATGGCTTTTGGGATTTGTCTTTCAGGTGTTTGAGGGGAGTGGATGGATAAACTGTGTGTGTGGGCACATAACACAATTCATTGTTAGATCAACTGGCATCACAGTTTGTGCTCTGTGGGCACCAAAGTATTTTTCTGGTGTATAAGATTAACATTTTAACAGAATTCACATTCCTGCAGTTAACATGAGAGTGTGCTGTAAGGACAATACTGTTTGAAGGCAAAGAGTGAAAGAGTGTTAATAGTTTCTATATTGTTTCTCCTCTTTTTACATGTGTTGGCTTGAAACCCCAGCTTTATATGATAGAAGAAATTGTTTCAGCTTTCTGTAATTTTATCCCTTAGCAAGCAGTTTGATGCATGATATTTCTGTGAATTTGCATCAACAGAAATATCACATGGGCTTCGTATCCTCCCGTCTGCATCCCCTGGGCCTCTAGAGCACTGTGCTGCACAGCCATGTATTTTCAGCTGTGCTCAAGGCCAAGAGCCTTGAGAAAGGTTTTCATCCTGTATGGTTAAGTGTTGCCACTCTGGGATAAAAAATGCTGGAAAAAGAGAGTTAACAACAGCTGCACCTTGTAACTTGTTGAAATAGAAACCACAGCATTGCTGTTTTCAGTAAGCCTTTAGTCAAGTGCACCATGTGTATGTCTTCCATGAGAAACTATCAAGAGTTCAGATTAGTTTAGCAGGCAGATGATGGAGCCTTGCAGTAGACCCAGCTGTCATTTTGAGTTTTTGTTGAGTGAGAGTGTAGTCAAAGGTGCACTTTGTGCTGTGCCTTTTTACCTGAGGCCGGGATTCTGTTGAACGAGCTGTTGGCAATCCTTTCTGTGACATGAGAAGTGATAAAATGCGTGGACTGATGCTGCAGCATCAGAAAGCAGCATTGAGTTATGCTTTGTATTAGAAAGAGAAGCTTCTAGTAATTATGTTTGTATTGGGGCCCTGCCATTGTCTAACTCTTGCTTTCATTTCTGCTGGCACAGGAAATCCATCGTCGATTTGAGAACGCTCCCGACACGGCCAAGACAAAGGCTCTCCAAACTGTTATTGAGATGAAGGTAAATGATTTTTGTGGATGGGCAGCAGAAGAATTTGCTCTCTGGAAAATGGGTTTTCATGTGAAAGGTGACTCTACCAAATAGCATATGCTTCTGTCATTCTTGTAATTTAAAATAGTATATTTTTATACTATTTTTATTATCTATTATTATTTTATTTATTACTATTGATCATTGAAGAGACAGACAAGTAGAAACTTGTCTTCTGTCTGCCTGCAGGAGCAGATACAGTTTTCTTACAGTTAACCAAAAGTTCATGGTATTACAAGAATGGGAATGATAGGTTAATATGAAAGATTTGTGGGATTTTATGATGTGGGTTCTTTTCTTTTTATGGTATTAACATTTGAAGTACTGCTTTGCATTCTGTGTATTAACAAAGTCAGCAAACTTGACACCCACTTAAAGAATGGGTCATATAGCTAGAAATATGTCTGTATGCCATCATAGACCTAACTTTTCTAGATGAATTTGTGATTGAATTCTTAAGCCATTAGTGTAAGTATTTAATGGACTGATGGCAATGGGCCAAGAGCTTAGGAATCATAATCAAGTGTGTGGTTTGCACAGCTTTATGCACTCATATTTCATACTGTATTGCTCATAAAGTACATCAGACAGGGTTTGGACAAATAGAGTTGTAAAATTGGAAACTGTCTTTGCAAGCTGTTTTTTTCCATTTTGAATCCCTCCTTTTTATTTTATTTTCCTTCTTTTTTTCCTCCTGCAACTTTTTCCATTCTGTATCAGTGTTTTCCTTATTTATATCTGTTTTTCATTTGCTGTCAATCTTTTATTAGTCATCTTTGTGGTCCATAGTAATGAAAAGTAGTTGACCATCTAACATTAAGTGCCTTTACTATCAAAAGGGAAACCAGGGGCATTTCTGGGAAATGATGTGAGCACTGATGCTAAATACTGTTGTCAATTCCAACATATAATTTCACCTTACTACCTCTAATTTTTGTTGCACAAATCCACCTTATCAATTTTAACTTAAGTATCAAACATCAATCAGGAAATCCAGTTAGATCTTCATAATGTTTCTTTTAAAAAATCTCATCTCATGAATGAAAACCTATATAAAAAATCAGCTTTTTGTTTAGCTATGCTTGCTTATCAGACAAAGAAAAAGTTAGAAAGGTTTTGTTTATGAAAGTCTGTAGTATAGTTTCAAATCAGATCTGTCTTTCAGGAAAGACCAAATATTTTGGGAAAATGAAATAAGAAACAAATAGACTGCTTTAAGAGATAATAGTTCCTAAATACATATCCATGAGCATGAGTATCCATGAAGCTCTGTGTGCTGTATGAATCTGTTCTTGCTGTTCCTAACACAAAAGGCTTCTAAAGAAACAGTAAACCAGGTACACTGAGTGAATACCTCTGATCATCTGTAAAAGTATGAGGCTAATGATAGATTGACATCTTTGTTTTTCCACATGGCTATTTTTAACCCACTGAAATGTTTTATACATTGTACATATGAGCCAGAATCCTTTACTGCTTTATCCAATCAAGAATAGATTGTTGCACATTTTCCTTGCTTATGGTGCTTTTCTGTTCCCCATTTGTGACCCCACTTAAATTAACTAGTGGTACAAACCCAATTTATTGGCATTCTTGCAGTCACATTTTGCTGTCCATTAAATTAGAATTAAATTTCTCTTTGAAGAGGCAACATTTCCTCATGTTCCTTTATTTATTCATTTATTTATTTCTTTCATGCTACATGGTGTTTCTGCCCTGAACCATGTTTTCTTTCAGTACTCTACTCCTGCTTTCCTTGAAAGGTAAAAACTAAATTGAAAAATGAGTATCTCAGCACTCATATGGAGAGAGTTGAACACTGATTTCTCTAAGAACTTCCTAAGAAAATTTCAAGGGCAGGTAATTTATTGGACACGTATCTCCTTTTGTTTTGCTACAACGGTATGTTAACAAATCACCTAGCTGTGTGTCTTTACCCATCTCCTCTAATCACTTTCAGGATTCAAAGATTTCCTCCATGGAGCGTGGCCTCCGGGATTTGGAAGAGGAGATTCAGATGCTGAAGTCAAACGGAGCCTTGAGCACAGAGGAGCGTGAGGAGGAAATGAAGCAAATGGAGGTGTACCGTAGCCATTCCAAATTCATGAAAAATAAGGTATTGAGAAAACAGCTGACAGCCCTGTGCTAAACTCACCTGAGTGAACAGAGGAGAGAAATGTTCGTGCTTTAGTTAGGAGGTGTGGTCTGGGTTCCAGTCAAATGCTGGGAAACAGAATTCGTTTAGTACCTGCCATGAAGCCACTAAAATAACTTAAAAATATTTATGAAAATTTTAAATTCCAATTTGAAAATATTATGATGGTGTTTCAGTAACATCAGTGGACCACGATTTCCTTTTATTGTGGCACACCTGATCCTTCCCTTCCCTTCCCTTCCCTTCCCTTCCCTCTTCCCACAGCTTCCCTTTTCCATTGCTAATCCATTATTGGTTCAGGTTTTATTTGATCCAATGTCTTTCCAAAGGTAGTTTGTTGAAAAAAGGGTATTTCTTTTTGCAGCTGTTGTGGTACAACTGTTTGGCCTTTCCATTATGTAAAAGTTGAGAAGAGGGTGAGCTGTCACAATAATGGCTTTCCATTACACTCTCCTTCCAGCATTGGAGTCAGCATGAGAGCAGAGTCTACAACAGTGGTGGTGCTGACATTAATTTCTGTTGTTTGGAATGCAGGACAAATACAGCAGTGAGAGATGTTGGTCCTCACGTGTAAAGATGGACAGTGGCTATTGAATTGTCTATAGGCAAAAGTCAATCCATTCTTTGTTTCTCAGTCTTTTGGTGTCTCCTAACATTCTTTAGTGAAGGTTCCGGCCCTCTTGCACAGTAAATTTAAGTATATTGTGAACAGTCCTGCCTTTCTTAATTAGCTTATGTGTACTCCCTGCAAGCAGTATACAAAGCCTGGAACAGAGGTTGAAAATTACTCTACTAGGTTCTGAACAATTGTAACCCTCTGCATTTGTCCTACTTGAAATTATTGGTGAAAACAGAATGCTGGGTTAAGTGTCTCAGGGAAAGCAGCGTAACTTGCCCCGAAGTAGACTCGTGCACTAAGTATGTGTTCCTTCCTCTTGCCTCACACCAGGTCAGTGAAACACCTCGAGATCACCACGTCTGTTCTTACTTTTGCTCTTCATCCCACTGGATTGCTTCTAGGAGCTGAAGGGTACCTTGTTCAAATTAGGAATGGCAAAGAGATTAGAGCACCACTTCCTTCCATCTTTTCTTCTTTCTTTCCTTCTTTCATTGCTAGCAGCTCCTCAATTTCCCCTTGTCCTCCCTCTCTGTGTTCAGCTACTTGATTTCTCTTCTGTCTCCTGGTCTGCTCACTTCTTTTCCTGCAGAAAATTTGTTCCTTTTTGGTGTCTGTTTGCTCATGACTCATGGCAAACTCCAATCCTGACATCTTGCTGTCCTACCTTGTTCTGTAACTGCACAGCGTTTATTTTTTCAGCGTTGTATTGTGTAAGTAATTTGTGGCTGTAGCTTGACAATTAATATTGTTTCTCTTAAGCTGAAGTATGTCCTTTCTCCTGTCGTAATTTCCTTATGAACTGTAATTTCAAAACCCTTGGGATAAGTGCCACATACTTGACATATGTAAACATAACCATAACTGTATATCTTCTGTTTCATAATCAAATTCTTGTCAGGCAGCCTATATGAAATTACACCGACATTAAACTTCTGAGAGGACTTACTGAAGAATGGAAGAGGAAATGAGTGACCAGTGCTGATCCTTCTGTTCAGTTCTTTGTCACTTCCAGTCAGTTGGACTGAAATAGGCTGACTAGAAGCTGACAAATAATAAATATTTAAAAGCATAACAATGTCGTGACAGGTAGAGCAACTGAAGGAAGAGCTAAGTGCCAAAGAGGCTCAAGGGGAGGACCTGAAAAAAAGAGTGGCTGGTCTCCAGACCGAGGTCTCTGCAGTAAGATCTCTCTTTTGTGTGCAGTGGCCATTCACTGGGGCTTGCTAGCTCTCACGGCTTTCTTCTCTTACCTTCTTCACGGCTCGATATAACAAGTAGAACTAACAGCCTGCTCAGCCTTGTAGCTACCTTTTTGTTCACATGGTTTTGGTGTCCATAAATAACATCCCTCTCCAGCTGAACATCTGTATTTGTTTTGTTGATGTTTTTTAATGGTATGAGCTGTTTGAGTAATAACTTACTCTTCTCTACTGAAGCAGACTTTCAAAAGCGTTCAGCACCCATTTTGGGGACAGACTTTCAAAGAGATTTCCTTTTCAAAGATATTTCTTTTTCCTCGTAAAAAAAACTAATTTGAAAACTTGTGTCGAACTCTCTTAACATTGTTTTACAAAACATAATGAAATCTGGATGCTGAACGCTTTAAAAACTGATAGCTCGATTTTAGCAGCATGAATTTAGGTTATTCCTTTGCTGTGAAGTCAGAGTTTCACTCAAAAGAGTGAATATGGTTTCTCATCAAGAAGAGAGATGTGAGCACTTGATGCTGTCTTTAGTTCTCTTGCAAGTGTGGATGGTGTGTGCTGCGTTTTTGCTAAAGAGTTTTGGCCCATTGGCAGTGTGGGCTTGCAGCTCTGAAATGGGAGCCAAGAATCTTGTCTAGAGACAAGAATCTCACGGTGCTTCTTGGGAATCTTCAGGTAATGAAATGTGGTAAACACCTCTTCTGAGATGAGCCCAAAAACAATCTGTCTTTTTTGAGAAAGTTTGACTCTGATTCAGGCTACCTGCTAATTGAAAAAGTTTGTGTCATCTGAGATTTTTTAAGGAGGCTTTTTTGTTTAGATACTCTAGAAAAGATAATAACCAGTAAATAATTCAGCTCTGTGCAGCAGTTGCTCTGTGCCTGGCAGTGTTGTGCAACTGGTGGCTGACAGCAGAAATAGTGCTGCTGGCATCAATACCTCTGTGGTGAATTGAAATAGGTGGCAGAATCATCCTCTGTGCATATTTGCTTTTAGTAAAATATGAAAAAAAACCAACTGGCAGGTTTGAATTAAGTGAACAACAAACTATTGAGTAGTTATATAAATTCTTATAGACCTTCTCAGTGTTCCATTTAATAAAATGAGTTTGAGAGGTTTTTTGAGATGCATGTCCTCCTTCTTCCCCATTCCCTCATGTACACTGTTTCACACTGGAACACAGGAGTCCCAGGTTACATATTCTGATACTGTTTTAACACTCTTTGGTAAAGAGTTTTCTTCCTTTAATTGCCCATTTTTGAAACAGTGTTGTCAATATAAAACTGCATTTACTCAAGCTTTTTTTTTTTTTCAGTTATTTCTACAAGTATGTTCATTTATTCTAATCAAAAACTTAAAAAAAATATAAATTATACTATTATTTTGTTCATGTGCCATGTTTCCAAACATGGACAGCGTCTTGGACAATTTTTTTATTTTGTGATGTCCTTTAATTTCTGTTTTGGAGCACTGGACAATGTACTTTTGGGGCTAAGGGATTTTTTTATGTCACCAACAGAATTGTTCAAGCTAAGAAAGGGAAAACTGTTTAGTTTTTAGAAATATGTCCACCTGTACTATATAATATGTAGCAGTAAAATATTGCTCTTCTGTGAGATAGGAAGCAAACCAGAACATTGGTTACAAACTTGGACTTAAAACTACATTTAGACTTCTCTGTCATCTTTTATTATCTTTTTTTTTCAGACTTAATAAAATTGTCCTGAGTGATGATTGCACTTAAATTAAGATTTTAGATAAATCATTGCTTTATTTTCCCATTTTTTAATGGAAAAAATGTTTTCTTAAAAAACATTTATTTATTTAAAAAACAAAAATGCAACGTACAATTGTTGAAATAAATTTGCACTTCTGTACTGATTCAATTCACTAAATTAAACTCAGGAAATTGCTCTCAACAAGATCCAATTCCACAAGCAGTTTTCATGTTGTTTTGATGAATATTTGCATCTGCTTTTTCCACAATCTAAAGTGTGTTTCATAGAATAAAATGCTGGTTTTGTAAATGGTGGGAAAAGTAAAGGTGTCTTGCCATCCTCTGTAAGCATGAGGCTGGATTGATAGGGGAGGAGCTGGAGGGCAACTTACTGATTTGACATTTCAAAGCAAATGTTGTGCTGCTGAGAGCCCTGCAGGTGTCTCATCTGCTCTGATATTACAGGCTAGGGGTACTTTGTCATTATGGTTCTGCTTCATCTTCATTAAAAAAAAAAAAACAACCTTGTTCTTGTGATGTGTCTGGTTTGGTCAGTCCTTTGGAAGATGAAGAATAGCTGACTGCCACTATTAAAAAGAACCTCCCTTGAAAAATTGATGACATTGCTCCCCTCTATTTTCCTTGTATCCTTTGCTAATGACACAAATTTTTGCCAGCCTTTCACTCAAGATCACTGAAGGCTTCATAGCTCTGTGGGATAATTTCAGAGTATCATACTGTTTGTTGATAGTTACGTGTCTTTATAGTAATTTTTGTAAGGAAGGCATAAATTATTTCTCCTTTGCCCCTCCTTTCTGTGTTTTGCAGATTGGCCAGGTGAAGCAGGAGCTGTCACGCAAGGACACCGAGCTGCTGGCCCTGCAGACCAAGCTGGAGACCCTCACCAATCAGTTCTCTGACAGCAAGCAGCACATCGAAGTTCTCAAAGAGTCTCTTACAGCTAAAGAGCAAAGAGCTGCCATCCTGCAGACAGAGGTGAAGTGGGCAGTTCTGTACTTGCTGGGTGTGCACAGAGGAAGAGACAAAACCTGTTCTCTCTTCTGTTCTTAGGCTGTACAATCCCATAGCCACCCAGTGCTGCTTGTGCTGAGCACTTTGTGTCTTTGATTATATGTTTGATTCTCTAGGCCAGGGGAGTGACCTAAAGACAAATATGTGTGCATAAGTGCTTGGCTGAATTAGAAGTTGCAATGTCTGAGCTGAGAGGATTTATTTGCAGTGACCTTGTAGCTAGAGGAGAGAAGAAAAAGTAAGATGATTCCAATAGCAAACTCTACAGAGGCTTCACCATTACTGTCAGAATGTCCAAGAGCTCTTGCTTGTAAGCCTGTGCTTACACCTAAAATATGGACTTTCTTGGTTTATGATGCATATTCCAAGGTAAAGGAAAAATATTTTCTAAACTGTGTTTTGATGACAAATGCTTAATAAATTCCCATATTCCATAAGACCCAGGTTTTTATCTGAACATCAAACAGATAATAAATGCAGCATAAATGTGTTGCTTCTGGACATTCTTGAAGAGCAAGCGTGATATGTTGTGTGCAGACAGCACTTCAGTCCCTGGCTTGGGAAACTGTAGTGTTAGTGGAAGTCCAAAAGATGGCAGTGATGCATCAAAAACTGTCTTGTTACAGCTGAAAGAGTCAAAGCCAAAGGAGCTGTGAAAAAGGCATGCAGGGAATTTGTGGGTGACACTGGTAGAAGTGTCAAGCTCCCATATTACAAGAGCATAAGAGAATTGGTCTAAACTTTTTGCCCTAATTTAGCTTTCCTTTAGCCAAAATTGGTGAATCTGTGGGTGCTCGTGGCCTTGTCGATATGCAGTGATGAAGTTACATAGTAAATATTTTTGGGTGTTCCAGAATGGCTCTTCTGATTATTCTCAGATTTATGTAGAGGTTGAGATTGCATTAGTGGGTATAACTGGGAAAGTGTTTCAATTTACATTCATAAACCTCCTGTTAAATTTGTTCATTCCTTTTTGCTAGTTCATTAATGTACCCTAGATTAGTACATGTCTATTTAAAAGAAGTATTTAAATTTCAAAATATCATTGAAAGCAGGTGTTAGGTAAATAAACATTTTCAAAGGTAAAATGCAGGCTTTGATCCATTGCAGTGATTGAAAAGAATATAGATATGTTAAATGTGCAGTACTGTGACAAACCTACAGAACTAGAAACACATTTCTCACTTCTAAGTAATAATTAGTAGTACTTTTCTATCCATGAGAGGTTAAGTTCTTGAACAAATTTACTTTATTAACAAGCTAAAAGACTTCAGTAGAGGGTCATATTTTCAGCTGTTACAGTAGATAAACTTATTTATTCAATTAAAATGTCCAGAATTGAAACAGGGTATTTACAACCCAGAAGAAGACTTGGTTTTATACCATTGATAGATACTCTTGACAGTTATTCAGAACATCTTGATTTTATTTTACCTAAAGACCAAAGTACTTTAATGCAGAAAATTATTCTGGTCTCTAACTTGTAATATTACTAAATAAACATTGAGTATATTTGTTCTTCATTGGCTGCTTCCTTCCAAATGAAATTCTCATGTAGCACCACAAAACCAAACCGGATTCCTCCTTCCAAGAAGATATTTATACTTTTTGAAAGATCATCTCATCTTTTTCACCCTTGTTGGAGTTCTTGTCAGAAAGCTCAACAATTAAATTATCACACAGTTCCCTTTTTTCTGTATTCACAGGTGATCCTCTTAAGCATAGGATTGAAACATGCTGAGAACACACAGTGTTGAGGTGTTTGTCATTGCATCCTGTGATCATTTGGTTCTTTTAAAGGAAAGGATATGTTTGCATAGGAGGGTTTTCTTTGGGAATGAGGTAGGAATGTGAGATCCTGCTTGGCCTCACTTCTTGACAGCACTGGTCAACATTAAAACACAATTAGCTTCTCTCAAGACACCTAGAGAGAGTTGTGAGGAGGAAGAGAGCTGCAGTTTCTGACATACATTGTCAGACATCTTCATAGGGGATCAGTTTTTAAAGTCAGATTTAAATAAACATTTTAAAAGAAAGGAGTATACCTCCATAAGCTTTACCTCTTATTTAGTCTTCTGTTAAAGAACCTGCTCACACGTGGGGAAAAGTGTTGATATAATATCTCAAAAATGGATTTGCCCCCTGCCATACTGGAGCTATGAACAACAGTGAGCTGTTTGTGGGGTGTTTATCTTGAGGGCTATTGGGTGGAGAGGATATTGTGGTTAAGGTTTCAATTGGTGTAGAAACCTTTAAAAATAGCTCTGAAATTGTAGAGTCACTCTGTAAACAAAACAAAAAATAAGTCAGTATTTATGTTGGAATTAAGGCTTTATCCATATAAAGTTTTCACCCAGTGAGCCCTTCAGCTCAGATCAGTGCCAGATGTGGCTTCAGTGGGAAGTTGCATTAACCAGAGAGAATGTTCTCCTTTATTTTTGTGTACTGCCCAAGCTGGCCTGGTTCTGTAACTGGTCTGTTCCTATGGTAAATTCAGATTAATATTCAGTAGAAAATGAATCTAATCATTTAGGTTAGAAGTGGAAGTTCTTATTTGCTTTGAATGTCTCATTAGAACATAACATTTTCTGAGGATCTTTCTTTATTGGGGCTTGTACTGGCATTTTGAAACTGCAGTAGATTCTGCCAAATCAGAGACAGAGGAGTGGATTACATCTAGTGAGGAATGTCCAAATGGGAGCTGGGTGTTTCTCACAACACTTAGCAGCACCAGCTACCTGAACACCCAGTGCTGGCACCTGCAAACACAGGTGAGCTCACAGAACTGACCTCACTGTGTTCAGGTTTTTAATGTCTTGTGCTGGAGCTTGTGGAAGAGCAGTTGAGCTAACTTCTGACCTGAGCAGGCCTTGGGAGCAGCACATCTGTCCTGCACTGAGTTTGTAACCCTGGCAGGAGCTAAACACACACTGCACAAAGCCAGGTGTGTGCACCTCTGCTGCATGGCATCGTTGTGTAATCTAAGTTACAACTGGGAGCTAAATGTTCATGGAGAATTCACTCTCATCAACAGACCATCCTGGATATTGCTGCAATTGGTTAAGGAGGTGAAGTGTCAACTCTAATTTAGTTAAAAAGAAAGAGCAGTATCAAAATCAGAGAATTAAATTAAGTCTTGTGGTAGCACTGCATTCAAATAGTCAATAAACTTAGCTTTAAAGTCTTAATTAAAAAGGCTTAACTCCTTCTTTGGATTTATATATGTTTGCCAGTTAGTAATGGAATGTCACAAAACTGATCCTTTTAAAAATGTACTCATACTTGGAGACTTCATCTAGCAATAGCTACAGTAGGTAAAAAGCAACTCTCACCTCACATACCAATTTTAATTTCATGTCTCTGTACATTTCTCAATGATCTTTAAATTCTGAATGCTGACATAGAGTTACTTCAATATCTGCTTTAAAAAGTGGCTGGCTCCTGTTAGAAACCTTTGCAGGCTCTTGAATAGACATTTCAGGATTGGTACTCCACCTGTTCCTTCTGCTGCCTCTACTGTAGTCACACCTACAGAGAATTAAACTTTAGAATGTTGCTGAGAGCAGTTGGGGCTTGGATATAGCATAGGGGAGGTTGTACCTTCTGATAGCACTGAGTGAAGTATGGTTTGGTTCACTGATCTAAATCATGGCTCAGCCATGGTTTGAACAGGTATCAGGCAGATGTGAAGAATCACTCAGGAAAAGTGAGTATGCTGTTTTTTCTAGGCATCACTGGCATCTTCTTAAACCCAAGTGGGAATCACCAGGGTTGGAATAACCTGCTTGCTCCTGTGCAGTGGAGATGGTGATAAAATTCAGGAAAAAAACCCCTTGTTTTCAATCTCAGTCCTATTAACGCAAGCTCCTGAAACTCAGGAGCACAGTGAGAAACACAGTGAGGTCTGAAACTCACTGTGGACTTCTGAAAATGTAAATTATTTCCCTGTAGTTTGAAAATATTCTGAAAGCTAAGACTGTCATTACAGAATTCAAGATTCTAAAAAAGGCTTAAGATGAGATTTATATTAAATATAATTTCATTTACTGTGCTTATTCTGGTAGTAATTGGAGCTACTAATGGATGAATTTTCCTTAGAGATTTGGACCTCTACATGTTTAATGTATGGCTGGACACATTAAGAACAGAGACACAGAACGTTATTTACAGCTACTGGGAAACTCTGTGAAGACAAATCAGTGGTTCCCACCACAGTTTTTCATGTATTACCCTTACAGTGAAGAAATTAAAGTCTTGTGTGTGGTACCCACCTGAAGAGAGGTGCCCTGCACCTAGGAGGGTTGAAGGTGTGCTTGTTTGGCTACAGCTTCGTGAGCAGTGGGGTGCTGCAGGCAGGCAAGTGAGCGAGCCCCCTGTGACACAAAGGACTGCCCTGAGCTGCACTGTCAGGTTTTACCTGCCATGCATAATTAAAGACATGACAGTCCAATACTGGGAGAGCAGTTGGGTTAACACAGGGTTAAGACAAAACCATCCAAGACACAAAATTCAGGAGAAGGGGCGTCAGCCCCTCCGTAGTGTTTGCCTGATTGTTTCCGTGTACTGAGAAAATCCTAAGCTGACTCTGTTGAAGTTGGCATCATCTGTCTCCCACAGACCTCAATTCTTGTCACTGTGGGAGGATGCCATGCATAAGCTGAGCTGACATGGATAAACAAGTGCAATGTTCTGCCAGGAATAGTGCTAAGGTGATGATTGTGTGTCCTGCCAGCCTTTGAAAATACTTTTGAAAGTGTTTTCTATGGTTTCCTAGGCAAAGACCTCACACAAATAAAACCAGGAATGCAATTTACCCCAAACCATAAGCTAATATAGAGTTCAAAGAGAATAATCAATCAGAAAATGGAAAGCATTCTGTGGATAAATTTCTATTTGCAGATATTCTTTTTTCACTTAAAGCCGTGCTGTAGGCATCTGGACTGTCTCAAATATTTTGCAACACAACTGTTGAGAGTATGTCTGTTTTCTTGTGAGGGAGATTTTCAGATTCCCTTGAAGAATTAATGAAAGTGACTCTTAGCTTTAATATCAAAGATTCCCAGGGAAGAACATACTTAATCAATCTATAGAAGTGTATGTTTTAAAAAAGAAGACAAAGCATGATCCACCTGCTAAACCTTTCATTGCAAATACTATCCATCCTATAAATCATATTTGGGTAAGACCTGGTACTCTGATATCCCTGCAGATCACACTGTCTGCCCCACTTACTGGGTGAGAAGTCAGGCATGTGATTTTAATAACATATGTGTAAGTGAGAAGGCTCCAGACACAGAGGTGGCAGCGGGATTGCAGCGCTGCTGGGGAGAGCAGGGCAGCTCTTTTCCCCGCTGGAAAGTGCTCAGTGCTCTGTGTGAAAGGAGGCAGACAAAACACCAAAGGCTTTTGTGGGTGGGACACTGGAAATGCAGAGCCTCAGAGACAACTTTTCCATTAACAACTCAAAATAAAACGGAATTAAAATAACATGTTAAAACTAAATGTTGCACAAAATAACCATAGACAGAGTACGTTCCTAAATTCTTACCCCAGCTGGGGTTGTTCAGCGGTTGTCATCTTTTCACTTCATGTCTCTGCCAGTCTGTGCTGTGCAGAAGGACCAAGAAATTCATTGATCAGCCTGTTTACTCGGTGTGACTGATGTCCTGTAATGGATTCAGCTAACAGGAACCAAATCTGATACTGTCAAATAAGATTAGCAGCCAAGCTGGCAGATTTGAGCTCTGTCTGAATGCTGAGTGGATAGGGGTCAGTGGGTTTCTTTTGGAATCGTGAGCAGGTTGGTGGTGTTGGATTTTGTATTCCACAATAGTCTTTGAGATTAGTCTGTGCTCTGTGGTGACCTTACTCTTCTCATCAAATTTATATTCAGGTAGCTCTGATTCCTTCTCCCATTTCCTTTGTCTTGTGAGCTCTGTTTCACATATGGAAGAGAAATGCAGAAGGAAAAGGAAAAGATGCTCAGCATGCAGTTTTGAAGTCTGAGGTCACCACAGAGTTCCCAGAGTGTGTTTCTAAATTCACTCAGGCCATGGAGCTCTAAGTGTGTTTGCGTGTCCAAATTGCACCCACAATATCCTGTACTGTGTCATTTGTTCAATTTTACCTTTAATATAAAACTGCATGCTGTGGAAAACATGTTATATTTAAACAATTACTTTGCTTTTTAAGCCAAAATATTCTTAGCCATCCTAAGGTAACCTCTTTCCAGTTGTGATCTGCAGTGGCTGCAAAGAATTCTGCTTTCATTACCTTCAGGCTCAGCTACTACTGTGATTAAAACTTAGAATATAAAGTGACTGTCTGGTACAAGGAGTCAATGTTTATTCTCTGATAATTAGTAAGGTTTCAAATAAAGGTATCAGTTTCCCTGCATGTGAGGGAACTTCTCCACAACATATTGTGTTGGCTTCTACTTTGAGGAAAAAAATTTTAGTATTGTGTGATACAAGCCTGAGCTATGTGAGATTTGAGTATGATTTGAGGTTTTCCAAGGAGGAGCATTATTCTCATATAGTTGGGAATAACATGGTTGGTTATTTTTAGTATTTAGTCTCCTGTTACCTATGATAACTGTTTTATCCCAATCTTACGTATCTTGAATTCTTAAAGAAAGGGGTGTTGGATTTCTAAATCTATTTGTAATGTTTCCCCTGATGAAGTGTAGTTTAGCTTCTCTGAAGTTTCTCTCCTTGTGCTAAACAAAGCCTGTTCTGCATTTCTGAATCCAGGTGGATGCGCTACGGTTACGTCTGGAAGAGAAGGAGACTATGCTGAATAAGAAGACAAAGCAGATCCAGGAGATGGCAGAGGAGAAGGGGACTCAAGCAGGAGAGATCCATGACCTCAAGGACATGCTGGAGGTGAAGGAACGCAAGGTTAACGTTCTTCAGAAGAAGGTAAGATTGGAGAGCAGGAAACACCTCTGATGCATCTCAATCTCCAAGGCTGTCAAAAAGTCTGAGCTAGAATGTACATTCTGGAGATTAGTGTTCCAGTCCATTGGTGTAATGGGAATATGATGAAGGATGAATTTGTTTGAATTTTTGACAAAAAAGTGGAATTGAAAACAGAAAACAGAGGTTGTTGCCTTGCTGTGATTGCACATGCTGTTTCTGCTTCCATTTTAATGTTACCGGTGGCTGAGGCATTTTTATAAGGGCACATCATCTGAAAAATCAATCCTTTCCCACCCAGCACCTCACCAAAGCCATGCTGATTTGAAGCACAGGCCACTGATCATGACTGATTTCAGTATGTGACTGAATGAATGAGGGGTTGTATCAGTAGAAGCAATTAGGGTGATTTCTCTGTAACTGGCTGGGAAAGTTTGTGAGGAATTTTGGGTAACTTTTGTTAGAAATGTTGTATTATCATACTTTATATTTCTTGGGAAGTGCTAGAATAGGATAATCAGACTTTCCTTCATATCTTTTTGGATAAGAAAATGTAGACCTTATCAGTGAACTGGGTGAGGTCTGGGTAAAAAAACATGTAGACTGTGTCAGACAAATTAGAGAGGTGTCCCAAAGGGCATTGAGCCCTAGGGCAATGGATGTCATTATGGATGATTGGTGGCAAATTGCACACACAGTATATCCCAATTTTCCTCTATACAGAGTAAAAAGAGTGAAATGCATGTACTGCAATAAATTTTAATTTTAAGAACATTTTTTTCTCTGTATCTTTAGAGAAGCTGTTCTTGGAGCTTTTATTCAGCGCATTAGGCTGAGGATGTGGGGGTTTTTGTTCTGGTTTTTTTCCTAGACCTTTAAACAATTCTACAGAATTCTTGTGATATTAATAGTTCAGAATATTGATTAATTTTTGACGCCTGGCCAATGCTTTTTCTTCTTGTCTATAACCGTAAATCTTGAGGGTTTAGGTCATGGTCAGTTCTGTTACAGCAAATGTCACGCAGGAATGGAAGTTCAGGCATGGACTTCAGCCATAAATAAGTAATTAATAATTCTAGAGCACAGCCCTAATTCCCAGTCTTCACAGTCTCATTTTTTTGACTGTTCGTCTTTTTAGAAACACAGATTTCTGATTTTTGTGCTGTGTTTCTTTTTGTTTTGCAAAATTGGCCGTGCACCTTGGAGACACAGATGGAGATCCCAGCCGAGTGTTGAACCGAGGGGTGGGGAGTCTGACATTTGCGTAAACGTTAAATGCCACCGAGCTTGTTTCATTTCCACTCACTCTTAGGCTGCTTGTTCACACGGTTTCTTGCTCTGCTTGACACTTGAGAATGATCTTTCATTAGATCATTTATAGGCAGCTCTAAAGGTTCTTTTTTTAATACTTGTTTTTTTGAGACCACTGTAATCCGTATTGAGACAGTTTCATCTTGTGTCTTCATGCATCTGACCTGTTTTTTCAGGACTGTTCCCTGCTGCTTTCAAGTGAAAGTACCTGGTCTTTTCAGGTTGGAAAGAAAGGACCCAGGCTTTCAAGAGTGAAAGCTTTGAGGTCCTGTTCTCTTGGATAGCACCACTGAGGATAACACTGCCACAATAAACTGCAATTTGTAAACCTGTCTCTGAGCTTCTTAAACAAGAATCAAACAAAACCCACTGAAACAAAACACCATAAAATGCTTTGGGATTAAATGGACTTACTTTAAAGATTATCCAGATCCAGTTCCCCCTGCCATGACCAGGGATGCTTTCCACTAGACCAGGATGCTCCAAGCCCCATCCAACCAGGCATTGAATGCTTCCAGGGATGGAGCATCCTCAGCTTCTCTGCATAAAATATATAAACCCATCTGTAGAAAAATGTATATTTCCTGCTGCTAACTAGAATCACATGCAGAGATTTGAATTTGCTTTAGTCTTGAAGTTGCTGGAGGCATTTTCCTTAACATCAACAGTTAAATTGTGAGAGTTGTAAATTCAAAGGTTTTTTTCTTCCGTTTCTGTAACTAGCTAACCTAGAATATTCTTGTGGAGAATCCAGGTGACAATTCTTTTATCTGAGGTTTGTGGTGCAATATGGAATTTCTTTTTGTTTTTTGTATAGCCTGGGGTAAATAACTGGAAGTTCAGGCCTTTGAAGTTCAAGAATTGATATCTTTAGCTCCGATTTTTAATTACTTGTTCAGACCTGGAATTGAAGACTAGGTGTGGGATTTTCTATTGATAGGGCTTTGCATTTTCTTGTTCTCTTTAACATTTTTCCACAGAAAAGCAGAGCTTGAGAAAATACCTAAGGAAGGACTTGTCTGACTTTTTAATATCTATTATTATTATGGAAGTTATGAGAACTTGCATAAAATCTGTTTCAGGTGCTAGGGAAAAATTATGAAGCCTCAGTTTTATCTGGTATATATGGCTGTCCTTTTTTGACTGCACAGATAGCTATTTCTGCCCTCTGCCTGGAAACTCAGAAGCCTGTAGCTCCTCTCATATAAATATTTTTCTCTTAATCCTTGTAAACTGTGATTTGTTTTTTCTGGTTTTGCATTTCTAGAGTGCATCTTATTAAAGTTCACATCTTGTTTTCTGCTTTATCCAAGTGCTATCTTTCAGATCTTCCAGGACAGTTCAGACAGATCAGGTATTAGTCTTAGATTCCAGTTGAAGATCTGAAGGTCTAGTTTACAGTATCTTCAGAGGTCATAGATATAATAGATAGTAGTTTGTCTGGGTTTTTCTCTTGCTGGCTTAGTTATCTGATGGTAAATGTTTGTTTTAAGTTTATTGACATGGTTTAAGTGGTACTCAGGCATTTTAACTGAATAGAGTGAAAGATCATGAAAGGCACCTGGTACAAAAAGTGCTTTTCTTGTATAGTGTTAATTAGTATTTTTGTATGGAAATAATGTGTATTTGGAAGCAGCAGTTATGAAAAGGAAGGGGTAAGGATGTGGCATGTTGAAGGAATTTACCAAATCAAGAATTGGATTAGTAGATACTATTCAGTCAGTTTTCACCAAGTACTCTTCCTTCAGCATGTACTCAGACATTTTTGAAGTTAGATATTTTTGAAGTTGTATTCTAATCAACTAAATTTTGCACATTGTATAAAATTGCATTGTATCTTGTATAAAATCTCATTTTAAATTGTTAGAACTCAAGGCCAGGGGAGAGCATCTTTGGAAATAAAATAGGGACCATGCTGGGAAGATTTGAAATCTGAACCTGAAAAACATTAAATGGTGCTTCATTACTCTTTTTTGCTGCATCTGTCTATCTGTGCTGGTAAACAAGGATGAAAAGAAATGAGAGAAAAAAAATCAATATTTCGCAATCAAAGCATTTTAGGGACAAAAGATAAGTAATAATACACTGAAAGAAAAAAAAAACAACAGGGAATTAATAACCTCTTGCTTTGTGGGTAGGTCATGTTTTGTCTTGGGGAGGGGGTTTAACACTCCCTTCTTTGTGCAATGCTGCTGCAGGCAAATAAAATGCAAGTTTTAGTGTCTGAACATAGCAGTGTTTTCAGCAGCTCCCCTTCCTCTGTGTGATAATTGACCTGTGATAAAGGAAGAGCACAGATTTATTTTTTTCTTTGGTGGCTGTGCTGACTTGTTTAGCTAGAATTTGGGAAGGTTTCAAATGCTCCTGCACTCTTGAATAAGCATTGCCTTTCTCCACAGGAGATTAATGTCCTCTGCTTTCCAGAAAACTTAGAAATCAGAATAAATATCTTACACTTAATGATTAGAAATACTGTGTGGCAGGAGAGAGGGGCAGCAAGCAAAATGTGTAACTCAGTTGTTTAAAATCAGCAGTGCTCGTAGTTACTGCAACAGCATTGCTGGTTTAGTATTCCTAACTTTGAAGTGCAGTGTTTGTACTTTAAAGTTTATTTTCTTTCTATTCCCTCATCTCTGAAGTAGGTTTACTTACTCGGATAGCTCCTCTCCCACACCCCTGAGGAGAGGAGAGAGCTCAGAGAAGGAGCTGCATTTTCAAAGATCTAATTCAGTTTATGGTAGCTTCATCCAAGGTGTGAGCTTGAACTTGCCTACCAAGCTAATGAATATATGGTTTTCTAAGAATTCATAAAATGCAGGCTGGACTTTGAGCCATGCCTTTGAGCCTCTCTCAACGATGGCATTTAGTGCTTAGAAGCCCCACAGTGTCCACACTGTAGGCAATGGCTTGGCCATACCTGCAGTGTGTCTGAGTCTATTTGTGTGATCCATACAGCAAAGAATAACTCAGCAGCAAAGGGCAAAGGCTGGCCCATCAAAGATGTTCATTTACACAGTGGGTGTGCATGTGCCCTCCTGTTTCAGACTATGATTTTTGCCTCTGTAACGTTCCCATGGGCAAGCTTGTCCTCTGCTTTCAATGTGCTTGAGTCAGGGACATTTGAGGAGGAGTGGCATACAGGCTCAGCTCATCAGCCCAGATTCTGCAGGGAGGGCAAGGTGGATGTGCTGTGCTTTCTGCTCTGCTAGAGTTGATGAAATGGGTGCTTTCTGCAGGAACTCAGGGCTTATCCAGCCCAATTACAAGAGCGTTTCTGTGAGTCTCTGGCAGAGCTGTACTTCTGCCCTTTTTACTCCAGGTCATGCCACTGAACTGGTTCTAAACCCAGTTCAGGGATTTCAAATGCCACAAAAAAGACCAAACATCCCCACAGGGCTTGTGTCAGCTTCTTTATTACATCTGACAGATGTGACCTCAAAGATGTGTCCTGGAGGGCCATGGGGACCTTGTGTCTCTATGTCCCTGAAGGGATATCAGACCTCTGCTGCTGCTACTTTTTCTTTCATTAGATCTTTCTGTTGTAGGCTTGCTGACAACCACTGGACAAGACAAAATTAAAATCTGTGCCTTTTAGAAATTTCTAGAAGCTATTCTGGCTTATTAGTTACCCCTTGTGTCCAAGATGCTACAGTAGCTTCTCTTTTCACCAGTATACTTTAAAAATTGCTTTATCATGGGGGGTGGGATTTTTAGATAATAGTATTATCTTCAGTTAGAAGAATAATAGAAAAAATTAGACAGGCTTTTAATCCCTCATCTCTCTCAAAATACTGCTTGTGGTAGCAATGAAAGTGCCAAAGAAGACTGAAGAGGCTTCATTATGTAAGTGCAAATTCAGCATAATTTTCTTGTGAGATTTTTTTTCATTCCTGACATCCAGGTAGATTAGTTATTTAATTTCCAAATGGAAAATTATGACACAACACAGAATTTATTTTAATTTTACAGTGAGCCATGGACACTTTCAAAGTAGGATTCTTACCCCTCCATTTTGACTTTCCAGTTCTTTGACAGTCCATTAAGGCCTTTCAGAGTAATTGCAGCCCAGCTCAGGTGACATGGTGTGTTGTGGTGGTTTTTTTCTTCCTTGAATGTACAACTAATAAGATTGTATTAGGGCAGGAGAATAGCACAGTTTCTTCATATCACTTTTAAGCTCCTTGCTAGTTCAGTTTTAAAGGTGGCTTATTACCATCTGGAGTTTGTTACAGCAGCTTCAGGAACATCACAAAGATATGATATCTTGGATTTCTTTGAGCCATTTAATGACATACAGTTTTCTGATTGGAATATGGATCCTAAAAGGTCCATAAGCTTAGCTTAGAAAACATTTTCCATGGCAGATAGTCCATAGTTTGCAGGTGCTGGTAGAGGTGTCAGTGTGTTCTCTCCAAGTAATATGCTATTTATGCTATTACAGTAATTTTTAGTGCACAGTTATGACTGCTACTGCTGCATCTATGACAGACAAACCTACTGGATTCAAAATAAGGTTTTGTGCCTGCTTATGTTATAATTTAGAATTTTTAAGTGGAAAATGTGCTTCTTTATTTTTATAGTATTTTTTTTTGAGCATTTTGTTGTGCCACAGTAAAAATAAAAACATTGGATTATATGTAGCATATGTACCTATATTCCCAGATGTGTGCTAATATTCTTTTAAAAAATCAAATGTTGCTCTGTGTGAAAGATAGCAAGTCAGTTTCTTTGAGAACTAATGTAAGGAATACTCTCTCCATTTATATTGATGTTATTAAAGAATCTTGCCTGCGGATTTTAGTAACTAAAGTGCTTGTTTGTTGTTTTTTTTTTTTTTCTGAAGTAACCCTTGTAGATAAGTAGGCTCACACAAAGAAAGAAGCAGGCCTGTGAGGTTAATGAGGTTGGCTGTGTAGTTCAGCTACTGCAGCCAGGTGAGGAAGGGTTTTAAACTGATGCACACTGCTCTAACAGTGTCACACGAGATTGATAGCAACAGCTCAGTTACAAGAAAACTCAACTGCAGTTTCTGGTATTGTCTGAAACCACAACTCAGCAAATTCGGCAAATCTCTCATATATATGGAAGGAACTTTTCTAGTATCCCTCAAAGAGGAGAAGTCACTTTATTATTATGTCCTCCTTGGGCCTAGAGATAACCTCTTGATTGGCAAAACAGGACATTACTCATAGGTAGGGGGGCTGACAGATTCTGGTTTCTTGAAGGGATCTGGGAAGACAGCCAGCTCTGGGGCCCCTTGCCTTCATTCTGAGTTAAATGTGTAGTTTTTCTGGCAAGATAAAACTAATAAGCTTTGTTGGTGTGTTCACTGTCGTGCAAGACAAACACAAACTTCCCCATGATTGAAGAGGCAGGAAAAGCGAGGGCATGTGCCATTTTTGAGGTTGCTTACATCAGTCTTCCTCCCATGGCTTTTCATTGCTCTCTGGGCTGCGAGGCTTCACAATTTCCAGCGCTTTGCTCACCAGGCGTTTTCTGCCCCTGGGAGTTTTGTCTGAGCTGTGTCTGGAACAGACATCAGTGATTGTGTCAGTCAGCTTAGGGATCTTCACTAGAACAGGGAAGGAGTAATTTTTCAGTTTAAGTCAATAGTTTCCTGGGTTCAGGAGTGGATTTTGAACCCACTGTGCTAAACAGTCTTCAAAGCTGGGTCTCTGCACAAATTTATAGTCTTGAGGCTGTCATAAGGCACGAGTATGTTAACAGCTTTCAAGTCTGTGATTTCACCCAAAGGGTGAGAAAACTGGTCAGCATGGAGTAGTGTCAGTAGAGAAACTAAGGTCCCTTTGTCTCAGGACAGCATGCATTTGCTGCTTAGGATGCTCCTGTGCATGATGAAGAGGTTCCAGCGAATGATGGTACTAATGAAGTACATTAGGTGTTTAAAATATTTAGGGGTTTATGAGTATGGAGCACTAACTAATGTGAGAGCTTGATATTTAGTCACCTGTCATTGTGTTCTGAAGTAATTCTGTAAGAGCAGTGATAGATAAATACTGAAAGATACACACACACACACTCATATTTTGTATTTACAGTATGACTTCCTAATCCCTTACTATTCATTAGTCCATATCCTTTCCTGGAGGATGAAACAGGACAGTCACAGCTGACTGGCCATGTTGTACACTGGGATTAGAAGCATCTTCCCTTTCCAGAGGTCTTCCCTCAGGGTAGAGGACAGTTTTACCCTGCAGTGTATCTTTGATCATAATAAATCAGTGATTTGGGCGAAGTAATTCAGTGTCTGAATCGTAATTTAATTTAAAATCTTTGTTCAAGTTCTACAGCCTTCTGCTTGAGCAAGCCTAAATGATAATGTAAATGTAGTTCAGTTTGCTGCGAGGATTTCCTTTATAATCTGCATTAAATCCCATGTTCCCAGCCTACCCATGGTCTGCCTCAATGCTTGGTCTTTTCTGCTCCCTGATTTCCATTCTTGGCTCTCTCAGTGCTCTGAGGAATTCAGCCTTTCCTCTCTTTGTGTCTTTTCTCAACCTTTTTTGTGCTCTGGGTGTGATATGTAGCACTGCACTGTGTGTCTCTAACCAGGAGCTATCAGTATGACAGTATCCTTACTTGCCTAGAACCAAAACCAAAAAAATCTCAAGCAAGTCAGGAAAACACCATCAGTATTGCTGAGTAACAGAGATCAAGTTGCCACAGGATGAGAACTGTTTCACAGTAATTATCAATGAAATATGGCACGTGGTTTATCCAAGTAAAGAGGCTTAATTGTTAGTGTAGAAATGTTTTCACTTTACACTTCTAAAATGTTACTTTAAGTATAAACCTTGTGAGCCTTGAGATGTTCTAGAAGTAGTGTCACAAATTGTTAGTTTTATTCTGCTTCTTACAAAACGCAATATCAGATCTAACTTAACAATTACTAGGTTCAATTTTTCCCCTTGTTTTATCAGCCTTGCAAATAAAGTACTTTGGATTTTTCTTTTTTTGAACATTTGGGATCCATCAATATGAAATGATTCCAATTTGTAGTATTTATGTTTTCTCTGTAATGAGCTTTCCTAAGTCAAATCTGTGCACATTTTTGTTGAAGCCTATTCAGAGACTTGGAACAGGAGTGAGTAAATGTCCCCAGAATAGTTGGGGTTTTAATCCTTTTGTGTTTGGCAGGTCGTAGGAGTAAGACTTTGGAAAACACAGCCTTAGAGATTGCTTCATAATGTCAGGACAAAGCTGAAAGGAGAATTAGCATGATGTTATTCTGCATGATTAGGCCAGGATTTTGACAAAATGGATGTTATTTGTAGTGAAATTGGGAAATTAATTACCAGATTATTTCCATTATGGTTCTCAGTATAATGACATTTTAATAGATACGAAATAAATTAGTAATATCTAAATTTCATTGAAGAGGAGCAGCAGAGTTTAAACTATTTTGTTTTGCTACATGTGATAGCAGTGTTTTGTTTTGAATTACTTGTGGGAATGAAAGTATCAGACTTAAGTTGGAACCAACAAATTGTCCTGATGAACAGCTGAGGTTGAAGTCTTGGTGATGGATAATGGCTGCAGTCTCTTACCTGATGAATACCAACAAAAGGGGTCACTCAGAGAAGCTCTAAGTTAAACAAATAGAGAATTTTTAATGGATTATGTAATTAACCATATGTAAACAATCAACTGGCCCACATATTGCCAGATCAAATCTCTTACCAGCAGGTTTTATACTTCTGTTATTTGATTGCATTTTGCATAAGATATTGTCCATTCATACTAATATCTGCATGCTCTGAGACACAGGCACTATCAGTGGGCTGGAAAGAGTTGCTCTCCCTCTCAGCTCAAACCCCTGCCTTGTCCTGACAGTGTCCATGGTAGGATTTTGATTCAAACACTCTGCTTTTAACTGGGTCAGGCTATTGATATTATTGAACCTCCTCAGAATGAAGCAATTCCACAGCTAAATTTAACTGCTTTACAGCTGTCTGAGGATGTGAGTCATTGCTAATGCATAATATTTTCTAGGCAGTGCTTTGGAACTGAGACAGTGCTTAAGAACAACATATATATTGGCTCCCCTGAAAATGTCAATTTTCAGTACATTTACAAGCTCAAAAATCAGTTTTAACTCTTGGGGTCCTAATTTTTATTTTTTTCCCCCTGGTTTGAATTGTTCTGGAGTATCTTTAGAAGCTTGTAAGAAAAACTCTGAGTATCAGTTTTCAGAAAAAGCAAACTTTAGTGACAGGATTGTGTTAGGTTTGAAGGAAATTCAAGCTATTTATTAGCAGAAGAGGAGGTTTGCAAACATGGTAGTAATATTCTGAGAATATGATTTGAAAGGTCTGCTTTAAATACTGCTGGTTATAGGGAATGTGACAGTACAGAAAAAAACCTTTACTATTTAGAAGATACTAGAATTACAATTCACTTTATGCTGACTGTTGTTCTTAGTTCTGCTTTGCAGTGATCTGTCAGCAAACTGGTGCTACCAGAGGTTGGCTGGGTATGCAAAAGAAGGGAGGACAAAGGAAAATAAATAGAAATAGCTGTCCTTATAGATTATTTACATAAACACAGATTAACTGTTTTTCTGGCTGGTATAAATATACTTACAAAGCAACCTTGTGTGAAAAGGCAATGGAAAGAGAATAATCTGTTGATTGTTGTCAATTCTTTGTTGCTCTTTTACTAGAGGTACAAAAAAATTAACTGTCTGTACAGGTTAGTATTTCTTGAATCAGCACTTCTTCCTGCACACCATTCTTCTCTCAAGTCAGCCTGATTGCAAACTTAGGTCAAGAATAAGGCACTAATTTCATTAAGTGAAATTAAAGTGCCCTTCCTAGTGAATTCCTAGATTTTTTTTTTCTCTGCCTGCAAGTTGCTTCCTTTTAAAGCAATAGCAAGGTGTCTGTTTGTGAACCATTTATTTATTTGACAATTTTTACTTTTAAGTAGAAATCACAAAACTAAATTCTCTGTTCTTTCTAAGCTGCATAGCAATGAAGTACTTTATTTGTAAAGCTAAACTCTATAGAGCTTTATGCTAATTTCAAAGGACTTTTTGCAGATTTGAGATCACAAGAGTAAGAATGGGAAAAGTAAGCAACTTTGTTTTGTTTTGTTTTTTTTTTTTAATTGGGAGCTGTTTTGGATTTTAACTGGACCCTGTGTAGCAGTTCATATGTGTGATTGTGTAAGATGCACCAGAATGCTGGAGTTTAGCCACTTAAAATTCACTTTTAGTCCTGTCCTCCTCTATGCTATCCTCACCCTTTCTAGCCTGGTTCTTTTTCTTAAGGTAACTGTATGTTCCTTTGTTAGCCCAAGACTCCCTGGATCAGTTTGAGGTGTTACAAAATCCCACAATTTTAAAGTCAGCAACATCAGGACATTTCCAAAGTGCACAATATTCCAGTGTGATGCTGCAAAGGCAGTAATGTTCCAGAAAAGCACTGAAGTAGAGGAACAGTAAAAAGAAAAGTTTATTTGAAAACAAAATAAAAATTTATCCAGTGTTCCCTGGAATGGCTTTTAGTATGATGGTTCAAGAACAAGAATCTCTGAATACAACCTGATGACAATGTGGCCATATTCATATCAATTGGTTGGATCTAAAAGTAAAAAAATAAAACATACTGAGTGCAGCTGAACTTTGGAAGAAACTCTGATTTGCATTTGCCAAAATCTTATTGAAAAAAAGGGGAAATTGTTTGATCTGCCCTGGACTTCAAAACAACTTAAAAATCTCACCCTTGCAAGAAGACATGCTTTGCCTAAAGCTTTACATTGTTGCTGGTCTTGGGAATTTAACCTTTAAAATGAATAGCAGGAGCATTACTTTCAGTGTAATGATTCAGAACAGTACTATGAGTGATACTCACTCATGTGGCAGACCTTGCTGCTCACACTCAAGAATCTGTTAGTGCTAAATTAAATACACATTTTTGCAATTCATGCAGGACTGTTCTAGTGGTACTTTTGCAGGATTTGCAATAGGAAGACAATTATAGTGGTGATGTTTGCAGTGTGACATGGACAAAACTGGAGCTTAATCTTAGAAAACTCCCCAGTAATATCTGCTTATATACTTCCATTATGTTCTCCAAAACATGACTTTCAGAAATACAGTAATAGTTTTAAATCCAGTAGTACAGCTTTCTTGAACAGTCTCTGAGTACTGAAGGTGATCTCTCACTAACCTCTTCCCTTTTTCCCCACAGCAGTATTTTTAAATTTTTTTTTTTTTTTAGTCATGTCTGTTTTAACTGAGGCCATCTTTTTCAGCTTCTCAAATACTGTGGGACTCCAGCAATTCAAGTATGACTGTAGGCTCTCAAATTTCTATTATTTTATTGGTAATTTTACATTAAAGGGAGTGGCATGTCTTGACCTAGACAGAGCTGTAGCTGTTCTATCATCACATACCTGCTTATTCACCCACTCTCCCTTCCAAAAACGCATCTCTCGTTCCTGTGTTAGTATTCCTGATGTGAAGGAAACATTTCTGCCTGTGGTTGGTGATAATCCATCACCTCCTTGAGGTCATTTACCCTGGAGCTGGGGAGACCAATAGTGCCTTTACAAAACCAAGGAAAAGTAACAGCTTATGTGAAGTTGTTGTTTATTTGGATGGCTGTGCCACAGGAATGGAACAGAAACCTTCTGAAACCCCTCTGATTATTGAGCTCCTGTTTACATTGCTGCTCCCCCAGGGGAAAGCTGGCATCAAAAAAGTGGAAGGCTGAACAGAACTCGGAGATGCTCTTCTGCACATCTGCTCCTGTACTACACTGGAGGAATGCCATCAGGTGTTGATTGTGGAAGAGGTTTAATGACCAGCTCACAAACCCACTTCATTTGTGCAGAAGTCACTGATGGAATATTAATTGTTTTTAAAGTGTTCCATTTCCTCATGCCCCAGGGCATGGCAAGAGGGTGGACACTGTCTCTGTGGAAGAATTTCTTAGCTGAAGCATGATACACAGTATCTAGTAACCTCTAACTAGAGGAATCTGGAATCTGGTGGCCTTGATGGATATTTAACTAGATGTATTTTGTTTGAATCCCTGGGCTGTTTTTAATTTGCATTTGCATGGGCTTTTCACTGAGTCTGTAGTTTCAAGGAGTGCTTCCTTGCCTTTGGAGCAGAATGGCAGAGGAAGCTTCTCTTGCCTCCACTCTGGGCTTTAGGGTTGGAAGGCAAAATAATTAGTTCTGCACAACTAAGAATAAATCACCCAAGTTGAAACATGATAGTGTCTGACAAGTGGTAAAGTTGGAAAAAATATTCCAGTAAACTATTATTGATGGGAAAATTGGTGTGCAGAGCAGATGATGCCAGTGTAGCCTTGTGTGCCTTTACACTAAGGATAATGTTGCTAACTTAGCCACAGATTGCTGGCTTTACCCTGCAAAATAAGTAAATATGGCAAGAAAAAAAGATTGTTAATAATTAAAAATAGTATATACTTTTCATTTTTATTTTTTGCGTTTTTTAGAAATATGGTACAGTAATATATATATATTACTATATATAAGGAAGATATATACATATATATATATATATATATATATA
>VZRH01000071.1:174110-187605 GCA_013397555.1 Urocynchramus pylzowi | reverse complement strand
TTTTTTTTTGATTCTTCCCCCACAGTTTGAATGGAGATGTGTTAACATCAGTCTTGCTTCCCTTGCTTCCTATTCCCAGTGAACAGTTTGAGTACTTCCAGTCAAATCTATTAGCCCTAGAAGTTAAGAAGCTGGTAGAAAAGACTGAACTGGACTACTGTTAAGTGATTAAATAAAAGAGACTTTTTTTGGTAGTCCTTGCAAAAAACTCTTGCTAACCTGCAAACAGCAAGCCTCAGAGAAATCATGAACCATGCAAGCTTCCCTCTCTTCTGTAAAAGGAATTCAACTTCACACTAAACAAAAGTATTAACCAAGCAGAGTGCAAGGGTGCTGAAAAGGTGTTGATGCTGGTTTTAGTTCCCTGTCACTCTCCAGTGTCTTACTTGAAGTATCCACTTCTCGTTGCTATTCCTCTTTTCACTAAGTGTTTTATATTGAACTTTGCCTTAGCAACTGAAACTGCAGTATTTTTCATATTGGGGTTGTTTTTTCAAATAATAATACCATGGTTATGCAAATCTGTGTGCTTAATGTTCTAATTATTCTATATTCACTGCTTCTGTGCTCAGTTGTCATCCTGCTGCCAGCAGGAGATGCAGTGGGAGATTCTGAAGGCTGAAAGCAGCTCATAAATCCCTGTTGAGTTTACATGGCCTGGTGTCCTGTCTTCATTTTGGCTCAGATGGAATCATTAAGAGGCAAATAAAACACAGGAGGTTCTCTCCCTTTTTTTCTGTGAAGTGCTATTATGCTCTGTGGTGGTTTTTCTTTTCTTTAGGAAAATCTTTGTCTAAACTACTATTTTAATGTATTACTTTTATAGTGAAAAAGTTTTCCTTTTGTTGTTGTTCTTCAGGATACTTTTTTCCCAGCACTTTCTGTCTTGTCTTTCCCAGCCAGTATACTTTGTTTCATTTTGTTTTTCTGATCTGGGAAAGACCAATATTAGAAGTTTTTCCAGGAAAGATGAGTGGATTTTTGCCCATCTTAATTTCCACTGCATAGTTTTTCTCCCTATAGATATACTCCTTATTTTTAGGGAGGAAAAAGAGTCAAAACCATATGTTAATAAACTTCCCCTTGCTGCAGTTCTAGGAACTTTTCACCAGGAAAACTTAGCAGTGATTCCCTGCCAGGAAAATACCTCTACCTTCAACAGGCTCACTCAGAGGTTGTTTTTTGGGTTTTTTTCCCTGCTGTGGTGTTCTTTCTTCAAATTCAGGAGGATAGTATCTTTCAAAAAACAGGAAAAAAAAGACTTAATGAAGTGTTGATCCAAATTCTGTCTTTCCCAAGAATTAGCCTGGCTAGTCTAATACAGACTCTGCTGCTTTTTATTTTGGGAACATGGATTTTCTCCCACAGCTGAAAATATTACTGATAATATTGGTAGATGAGGCTGGTTTTTTGTTCTCAATTGATAATTTTTTTTTTCTCAAAGGGACAATAAATGATGTATTCAAAATAGAAAGAAAAAAGCTGCCAGTGAAATGAGAATTTCTTGTTACAATAAAAGTAAAAATGAAAATTGTGCTTCAATAATATTGAAACATAGTCAGCATTCAGATAGTGTCAGTTACTGAATTAGTTTTCTAAACCATTCAGCTGTCTTGAAATTGATACAAAGGAAGCACTAGGAATTAAAGTCCTCCTCAATGTGTGAAACTCACTGTAAACCCAAACAAAGAACTGCATTAAATATGTGGGGGCTGGACAAATCTGTTAAACTGAAAAATTCAAGATAAAATTTGGAACTTGCATGAGGGTAACTCTCCATGTTTCTCATGTTCCAGAAGCTGGTTAGTAATGCATGCTAAAACCACTAATTAAGATTCTGTCGTCTTAGTAAATTAATGTTGCAGTTATTATTTCAAATTCTTTTCTTATTACATCTTTTCTTTTTCACTCTCACACTGTTCCTATCCCAAATTTTCTCCATCTTTTCCTATCTTCTTTCTCCTTTTAGCACCCTGAAGTTTTATTGAGTCATCCATCCAAGCTAGTAAGTTCCCTGGCAATCTGAGAGGCTGTTGCCAGCGCATTTAATTTTTTGTGTTGCATGTGTATTCATTCACCTGTGCTTTTATAGTTGGGCCAACACAGCCTGTATTGGTGAATTCCTTTAGTACAGTGGGTATGGACAGTATGGATACAAACAAAAAGCAGTGGGATGTCTGACCAGTCATATTCCAAAAAGCTTTCTGAGATGTTTTCACTGTTTGACTGCCTTGGTCTAACTGCATTTTTGTTTGGACAGCTTAATATCGTGTCAGTGTTTTGTTTCCCTTTGCTGCTGGTGCTTGAAATGTCCTGTAGCTTTTCTGTCATCTCCATTGTCTGTGCATTTTCAGAGCAAGAAGGTGGAATTTCCATGCAAATCGAGCTTCTTGCGTGAAAGCCTTCTGTAACACTGGGCACAGCAGCACATTAGAAATAACAACTGAGTTGCAGCAACTGAAAGACTGCTTAAAATCTTGTGTAACCATTCAGCTTGCTGGTACTATATCAGCTTAATTTTGGATCCTATTTCCAGCCTCCTGTTTGATGTCAAAGAGCACTCCTGTCAAGGAGTGTTTGTGTAATAATATCTTGACACTGTAAATTACGTAATCCAAGGTGGTTTTCATCAGAGATTTCTTTTGTGGCTCTGTGCATAAAAAATGGTGTTACAGAACTTTAAGGAGTCAGATACCTGTGTTACTCTTGGCAATGTTCAGAGTAAATGGAGTTGTCTATCCTGACAATCATTGTCTGAGGGTCAGAGAATTGCTGGGGCTTGCAATTGTTCAGTTTTGGTGGCATCTCATATCAGAAATTCTTTAAACCTGGCTAAATAGTGTCGATAAGGAGTTGAGAAAATGAGATATAATACAAAAAGATTTGTGCAAATAGGCAGAAGAATTTGTGTCAGGAGAGCATATTCTCTACAAAATCTTTAATAGCATGCAAACTTTTTGAGACTCATTACTCTGAAGTCAGAACATAGAAGATATTGAAGCAAACTGTGTCTTTTATTCTCCAATATGATATAGCAAACACACAGGCTAAGATACAAGAGGCTTTGTGAAGGCCAGGTTGGATGGGGTTTTGAGCAAACCTGGTGTGGTGGAAGGTGTCCCTGCCCACAGCAGGGAGGGTGGAACGAGATGATCTTTAAGGACCCTTCCAACCCAAACCATCCTATGATTCTGGGGTGGTTTTAATGTTCCATTCTGATGATGGTGCATGATGATCTCAGCATTATCTCATGTAGTGGAAAGTTGGAGAGGTTTTCTCCCTGATATTTTTACAGTGAAAAAAAAAAATTAATCTTACCTACTCTACACCTCCCAGAAAAAGTTGTGAAGATAGCACTCATTTTGAAAAACTAAATATTCCAAATTCAGGAATCGGCCAGTGTCACACTGTGTAGTTTTTCTCATTTTTCCTTGTGAGGTAATTTGTATAGCATTGCCTAACTAAATTTATTGTCTGCTGGAGTCTTGCTGTTTCCAATATTGCGTGACAAATGCTCCAAGAGTGAGCCAGATATATATGAGAGATGATAATCATCTAGGGAAATAAGATGGTAAAAGACTTTTTTTAATAGTAGGAAAGCATTGAGTGAACAAGGCAGGATATATTTCCTTTTGCTTTTTCCCCTGCACAACAGGTATGATGATGCATCCTCATTTCCCACTGGTGGTGCTGAGAAGTGATTAGTTGTGATTAGCATGACAGAACGTGTCGAAGTCAGGGGGGGACAGAGACACAACAAGACATCGGGGTTTCATGGAGCAGAGAGAGTTTGTTGGTGCCCACAGCTCTTTGTGTAGGCTGTTCCAAAGGCTCCACATCCAAGCCTGGTTTGGATGATTGGCTACCACCCAGCTCACCTGGCCAGTAGTAGAACCTGCTCATGTTCAGGGTAGGCACTGGCTCTCTGTAGCCAAACCCCTCCTCCTCTTGTGAGGTGTGCAGACCATCTGTATGCTGTCATAAGAAAGAAAATTGGGCAATTATTTCTTTACATGTCATGTTGCAGTTAAGGATAAGCAACTTACAGAGCCCTACATTATCCTACAATATCCAAAAACTGGTGCTAAATACCTGTTCTTTACTTGTGTCCTGATTTTGTAAAACACTGGTAGCCTGTGGTCAGGTGAGTAAGGGCCAGATCAGAGGAGGCAGGGGGGTGGGTTAAATGCACTCTCAAAGAGAGATGTCCTGTGGGCATTTCCCTCCTGATTTTGCCCACTCTGTCTTGGGGTGAATACAAAGAGAGCAAATGGTTAATGTTTCATGATTTAAGTAATGGAAATTGCCTCTCTTGAGGTGTCTTCCTGTCTTTATGGTTCTTCATAAAGAAAATAATTTGTTTATGAATTGATTCCAACTGAACACTTGCTTATTCAGTGTCAAAAATTTGCAGTTCCATTAACAAAGACTAACCATGTAGAGATGGTTAGAAGACAGCAAATAACTCTCTGTGACAGACTCAAGTTTACAGTACGTAGTATATCACAGAATTTCCTGAGCCTTTCACTTCCATTACTGCCTTTTCAAAAAGCTTTTTACAGTTTGGGGTGTGTAGAGCCTTGGAACTAAAGGAGGAAAAAGCCTGGTTGTTTTTTCAATTTATAATTTTGTTAAAACTAATAAAGGTACCATAGAAAACAGCACAAATGTTTTATCAGTTGAATTTCTGCTTTTGTGGTAGGAAAAGTACAGAAGATGGGTAAAGTGTTTGTCTTTTGCAGTAAATAATCATAATATATTTTTGTATTTGTGTGTGCATTTACTATTTTTAGGAGACATGAGGCTCCCTTGGAGGTAGGAGGGTGGATTAAAATGAGATTTCAGGTTCTTGGGAACTTTTACTTCATGGCCAAAAGTTCTTGGCAACATTTGTATGTGAAATGTTAAACTGAATTTACTGTCTCAATTCATAGGTAAAAGTAGAAAGTGTTTGCTGTGAGTTATTTGCTGTTTGATTTAGTTAATATTTTAGGAATATTGATTTGGAGTCTTGGTCATAATGTTTGGAATTTTTATTTACATTTTAGAACCTTTAAATTAGGTCTGTGCTATTGTTATGTTCCCTGTCTCTGGCACACTTTAAGCTGTGTAAGATTATCTTACCTCTTAAAAAAGAGTTTTCTGGCACGAGAAATATCAACTTAGAAATTTCTTTTTAATGTGTTTTGTCTTCCATTCCTCTCCATCTGTAAATATTGGTTATTTCTATGAAACATTGGTCATCTTTGTTTTAGCTGTAGAAGTTGGCTTTGTCAGCTGATTTTCTGTGAAAGCAAGAGAAGTTAGAGTACATGTATTTAGTTGAGGAACAATCACTCTTTCTTATGTTCTGTAGGTACCTGAAGCAGTCACCCCATCACTTACCACTTTCCAGATGGGAAGTGAGAGCAGGAAAGCAGAAAGCTGTTAAACCAGCTCTTCGTTTATAGTCCCTCTTAAGAACTGGGAGAACATGTCCAGAGCAGTAAACTTAAACTATTCTCAGTCCTGAACCACTTAGAATTTGAAACTGAATTCACACTGGCAAAGATTAATACTGCTCAGATGAGCTTTGCTAATAAAAAGCAGAACTTAAGAGGGTGCTGCTTTCCAGCTGAAATGTGACTGTTTCTTGTGCAGATCAATGCAGAATGAAATGTATGAGTTGGGCTGTGCTCTTGAATTCACCTGTTTGGTACCACACAGGAACACAGAGAGCTAATGGCAGGGCCAGGAGTAATAACTGAGGGGTTTAAATAGCCCCTAATCAGGTGAACTCAGTGGCCTGCAGAGATGAGACAGGGCAGTGTTCCCTTCACCCTCAGCGGGCTGCTTTCTGCATTTATTTAATTTTTGTCATACTTCTTTCATACGTTATCACATTTGTTTGTAAATGTATTAAAAGACAGCAGATTTACAAATCCTGTGTCAGGCAGAGATGGAAGTCAAACTTATGAAATAGACTTCTTATGGTCTCTTAATACAGGAGAAACTATTGGTACATTTGTCACTTTAGATGTTGATTGTGCTTCAAAAATGAAATTACTACTTATTTTGGAATTTTTGTACACCTTTGATGGGCAGGGCAAGTTGTTGGTGGGTTTTTTTACTGTGAATATAGGATTTCATTATTTATGTTTAGCTTTTTGGTTAAAGGAAAAAAATAAGATTAATTATTTTGCAGAGGGAAGGTAGCCAATTTAATCTGTTCCAGATCTTGATGTGAGTTTGTGGGAAAGCTGGAAATGCGTTGGTTTTCTCTCTTATACAAGAAATGAATCCAGTAGGATTTTAGCTACGGTCATGAAACACGTATTTTGTACAAAACCCACAAAATGGACCAGAGTCACTCAGTCAGTAACTCACAGTGCAGGAAGTGGTCTCCAGTTTACAGCATATCACATAACGTTCTCTTTGTGTTAGGTGAAAGTATCCATACTTATGTGCATTATACACAAATAACATGTGTTACGTGTCTTAACTAATAATTTATGTCCTGTAAATAGCCCTTTGGTTCTATAAGAACCAGACACACTGACTTGTTGGCTAATTCTCTAGAAAAGAAAATTTATTTCCTCAGTACTGTCTCTTGGGTTGTTGTGGAGATGCTTTTATTAGCAGAGTAAAATAAATCAGGACTGTTCTGACAGTCAAACTGCATTAGGTCTTATAACTTCTTTTGAATTAGTGAGTTTAATAAGCCAGGCTAACAGCCTAACTTTGTTTTCTTTTAAAAGAAGTTTCTCGATTATCTGATCATGTATTTTGGATGACTTTAAAGAGCCTGGAGGAGTATTTGTTAAACAATTTGAGATATTGGAAACCTACCTAAATCCAGTACAGAAGAACTTAGGCTCTGTCTGGTGAAAACCAGACTTAACTCTATACACAGTGTCTCTTAGGAGAATACAGATGCCCTCAGTTGATGTATAGGTGCCCCCAAAAACAGTATTCCCAATTCCCTGTATTTGGGAAGGAAAGATTGGAGGGGGTTTTTAAAATTTAAGGTGTAGTTGAAAAGGAAATGAAATGGAGTATTTCAGATTTCCACAGGCTGGAAATCCCAAAAAAGCATTTCAGAAACACCCACCAATGTTCTTTCCAAAGCCAAGTATGTCCCCTGGTGCTCACAGCTGTTGGTGGAGCTGACACACTTGTCAGTCTCACTGCTGCCACGTCCTCCTGGAGTCTGCATCCTCCTGGCAGGGCATTAATTACACTTCCACTTGCTGTGGAGAGCCCTTTCCAAGGCTGTGTAATATGAAGTGCTTATGGGGCAGTGAGGAATCTGGAAGCAGTGCCAGCCCTAACTCCAAAAGGCTTTGCAAAGGCTCCAGGCTCACAGGGATGCACTTGTGGCCAGGTCTCAGCCAGAAGCCCAGACTCAGGGTTGTCAGTCTTACAGTTCAGTGACACAGGAGTGTCAGGGTTTGACTGGAAAGTCACTCAAAAGTAGGGAGCCTTCTAAGTGTTCCTTGGGAAAGGGTTCCACTCTTCCACAATTTTTGGTTGTTGGGCACTCTTGCCAACATCTGCCTGGGAGACCTGGGCAGTGCTGGGCGTTTTGTTCTACTGTCCAGCTTAATCAGCTTTCTGGAATTCTTGTTTTTAAACAAAAGAAAGGTACAACAGCTTATTATTGACCCTCAGACAAGAGCTGCAGGGCTAAGGCCCTGGCACATGAACATTTCCTTTGTTTGGGAAGCTCAGATCCATCCCAAGGTCAGTCCCATTAAAGACAGGCATCAAGACAGGCATTTGCACAGTCCCATAATATTCTGTTGCACAAGTCTCCTGGATTCTACTAGATTGTGGCCTTGGCTCTAAAGAAGCTAATTAAAAACTAGACACTTCAAGGCAAAAATGTTGGAGTCAATGAATGGATATTTTCCTCCAGTCTTGTTTTACTGAATAACTAAACAGATTTAGCCAAATGTAATTTTGCTATTTGGTTCTTTGGAAGCAGCAGCTCTCTGCCCTGAGTTTTTTATTGCTGTAGTACTCTCCAATTACCTTTAAAAGCCACAGAGTCCTATACTATCAGATCTAGACTTAGTGTGCTTTGGAGCAGAACATTGGCAGCTTGTAAAACAACCTTCCACAGCTGCACACAGAGGGGAGAAAAGTCTGTAGTCTTATTTTCTGTTGTAGGTTTGTTTCGAAAAGAGCAAGGCCTGGGCTTTTGCAGGCAATCCTGATCAGCAGAATAGCTCCATCAAACTTGCTCTTCACTGAAAGAATTTTGAGCAATTCTGAAATAGCTTTAATTGATATCAAATTGCAGTTCAAGATCAAGAGCAGAGGAGCAGGGTGAGAGAAAAAGGATAGTCCTTAGTCTGCTGGTTTAACTTCTAGCATGAATACTGCATTCTTCCTGTCTCTTACATGCTTGGGAACTATTGAATTACGTTTGCTAATAAATTAGTGATTTTTGTAACAAACCAAGCCATTAAAAAAACCTCCCTAAACAATTTCTTCATTGGTATCATGTCATCCTAAGTCCAGAGGTACTTTTTGTCCCAATAGAAAAATGTATTTCCTAGATAACTAAGCAAAGATAATTTCAGTAGCCATACTCATAAAGCATGGTCTGTGTGGCTCACAGAACTAGTGTTGGCTTGAGCACATCAGTACCGTTTGTGCAAAGGTCTGACACTTTGCACAGTGATGTAGTTATTGAAGGCTATTAACCTGTGATTTATTTTTCTAGAATAAATAGGTTAGAAATACCTTAGATAACTGAATCTATAGTCCTATCACTGTTTTATAAGTGTACTTTAGGAACTTTTACACTCACATTTGCTTTTTTTTTTTTTTTTAAAAGAAGTTAACACTTTTTTCATATCTCTGTTTCTTTTTTGATTCTGTTTCAGATTAAAAGTAATGTAGTTTTTTAGGCTGAATTTAAATAACTAAATTTGTTTTAAATTTTCATTTTCCTGCAGAGTATTTCCACTTAATACTTAAAAATAGCATAGGCCTTGCATATTCCTGTGTAATAATTAATCTTGCCATTTTGAAAGAGGTATCTAAGTAGCATTTTGGAATTGTCATAGATAACATTTTGGAACTGTCAGTATAACAGTTTGGAATTGGAGTGTCTGTAAAATAGATACATGTGAACGAAGTGGTTTTTCTTGGACCTTTTCCTGCCAGGCTCATGAGGCAACCCTGGAGGCAAGGGCCAGCCCCGAGCTGGGCGAGCGCGTGCAGCAGCTGGAGCGGGAGGTGACGCGCTATCGGGACGAGTCGGGCAAGGCTCAGGCTGAGGTGGATCGCCTGCTGGAGATCCTGAAAGAGATGGAGAATGAGAAGAATGACAAGGATAAGAAGATAGCAGAACTGGAAAGGTGAGCACGGTGTAAAGTTAAAAGAGGAGCAAAAGAACTGACGAATGTTAGAGATAAGTCATTTTTCTTGTCTTAAAAACCTTAAAGTGTCTGTTTTGGAAAGGTCTGTTTAGAGTTTTTCTGTCTTTGGTCCTTTATTGTGCTGCATTGTTAGGAAAAGGGTGTCTTACCATGTCCTTTTTCTTACCTGGCTGCTCTAAAATAGGGCTGATACAGGGAGAACTAGAAGGGTAGATAGAGCTATAAGGGAATGGAGAGGGTAGGAAAAGCTGCTGAAATTTTGGTGTGTTTGTAAAACAGTTTGTTGTTTTGATACAATAAATTCCTCAGGCATGGCTTTCACAGAAACAAATAAGAAAAATGCCTTTTCAGAGCTTGTGTTACTGTTTACTCAGATTCTTCTGACGAGTGGCCTCATAACTCAGTACTGGTAGGGATACAGGTAAACTTAGGCCCAAGTGAAGCCTGATGAGCAGATTTGCTTTTGTCCAAGCAAAACTCAATTCAGCACTTTTCAACATTTTCCATCTTTCTCTCGGAGCCAGGAGGCTGAAGACTATAAGGTCCCAAGAAAAAATTACAATTTATTATGATTCCATGACATTTTTATCACAAATATAAGTAATAGATCTTGTGAAAAACCTGTATTAGATTCTGTGTTCTCTCATTTTCTCATCTTACAGTGGGCCAAGACCAAATTTCTGGGCAGTAATACCTGTTTGGGGTTTTTTGTTTACTTTACCATTCCCAATGAAAAATCACTAACTTGGAGCAAGAAAATGGAAATTTGATTATTCCCATTTGCCTTGTGCCAGAATAGTCTTTCTGTCTTTTCACTACTTAACTACTCCACAATTTTAGTGTCAGAAAGACTAGGGCAACTAAGTGGAGGACATTTCAGGTTCTGCAATCAGTGGTTGTTTTTCATGGCTTGCTGATTGTCAAATTATGGGCCCCTCTGAATGATTTGAAAAACTCTTTTCTAAGGTGTCCATTCTCTTTTCCTTGACATGTACAGAGCTCTGGAGCAGTTCAGCTTGCCAGCTGGGTTTCTTCCCTCTTTGTGACTGTAAGCAACATCCTGTTAGTTTTCTTTAAGTTGCTTTATTTAACCAAAATTCCTCATACCTATGGCATAAACTCAAACACCCAGGAGTAAGGATATATTCTTTTTAAATGTCTTCACTTTTTTCCTAAGTGATGCATTGTTCAGCCCAGTGGTACATAATGTAATCAGCAGAACATTCAGGCAATAGGTTGGTATTGTTGGGTGAGTATAGACAAGAATAAGCTACAAGTCATTTGTTTGTGTGATTTTTTTCAGTCCTGTTGGGGTCCCCCTCTCAGGTGTGACATTCCCCATGTCATCCTCTTTAGGGCAGGCAAGCTGACCAGGGAACAGCTACGAGCAGCAAGCTTCTATCAGAAGTAAGACAGGGGGAAGAAATATATTCATGGTGCCTTAATTGTTTTTTTTCTTTGTGGAGAAGTAACTACTGTTTAGGAAAAGAAAGTCAGAAATATGCATCACTCCTCAGCCTGATTGCTAGAGGAGATTAAAATGGCAGGAAGAGAATTCTCTTATCTATGCTTTTAATACAAGCCAACTTTTTTTTATCACATTAGCCTTCAGAAACTAATCATGATTTGACTTGCAGCATCAAAAATTGAATAGTCACAAGTGTCCTATAAACAAAAAAGTTTATAGTCCACAAAGGAAAAATAACAAAGAAGAAAAATTAGGATGGGTCTCCTTCTCTTTTATTGATAGAAGCAATTGCACCATCTTCAAAAAGTTAGCAAGCTTTTTTCTTGGAAAAAATGCACTTCTAGACTTCTGCAAAGCAGTTATTGTTTGTCCTGTTACATGGTAGTTTCTTGATGTTTCAGTCACAGACTAAAGTCTTACTATGAAAACATAGAACCCCCAAATGACTAGATATCATTCTGTAACAATTTGGTAAATACTTTGACTATTCAGTTTTATCCATTCCTTCTTACCACCTGATTGTCAGTCTTACAAAAAATTGAGTGGTCCTTTTCTCTTTTTAACTTATCTTTTCTACCAGTACTGAGATAAGATAGAATATGTTTTCTCTTATTTCTAATTAGAATAGGTGTTTCGACTATGTAAAAGAAAAGACTTCTTTTGTGACTGCCAGCAGCTGAGTAAATCAAGGGGAGGAGGAAAATCTAAGAAAATTCATGTTCTATAACCACTCTAAGTAGAAATAGAAAAAGTCTTCATGATCTAGAGATCTAATCTGGATGCTGTTAGTGTGGTGAATTAGCCAAGTATCATCACCTGAGATGATTTTTCAGGTGGAACTGTAATATAAACACAGCACTGGAGAAAGAGATAGAAACTTCCAGATATTTTATGGTGAGGTTTTGACTGGTAATTTCTCTTTCTCTGAATAATTGTTGGAATTTCTGTTTGACCTTAGTTGTTTTCAACTGCTCCCCCAGACAACTATTCCCTGAAAGCTTACTTTTTTCTTGTGAGTTTTTGCAGAAAGCAGAAATTTTATCATGCCTATTTCAGATATAGGTTGCTCCTGTTTTTATCTACAATGCTTATTTATAAAATATTCTTTCGTGGCTGATCCTATATATCCAAGCATGTTGCATGTTTTAGAGCTAGAAGAGTCCTGGTTTCCAGGAAAAAAAACCAGATAATTTTGCTTTTTAAAAGCCTTTCCTAAACTGTGGTCCATGCAGAGTGAGCTGGAAATTATCTTGACAACTACTGCTTCTACAGCTGATCAAGCTGCAGAAGTAGCTGTCAGCAAGCTAAACAACAAATATTGCTGTCCTATCAGGAGCAGTCAGTGTTCCATGTGCAGCAAAATGAGAAGAAAAAAGTCACATACAGAGAATAATTGTACTAAAAAAAAGGGATTTTTCAAAAGAGAGTCTCTCTTCCCTGTAGGTTTCCCTTTTGCTAGTTCTATGTGACAACTAGACCGTATGCTGTCAGGGAGAGAGAAGTGGTATCACAGTTTTGTCTACAGAAGAGACGTGTTGCCTATTAGGGAGGTGTGCACAGAGCAACAGAGAAAGAGAAAAAACAGTAGGGAGAGGAAGATGAAATTAAAAGCAGAAAACTATTCTTTTAACCTTTTCAATGCAAGCAAAGCTGCCTTGTGCTTAACTTAAAGAGTGAAATGCTTCCACTCTTCAGTAGCTGTTGCAATTACTGACTGGGAGACATTGCTTTTCAGACAAAAGATATTAAAAAAAATGTGTGAAGTATGGTGCATGCTATGCAAAAGTTGAAAAATATTCCAGAGTCAACACAAGGTTGAAAGCACAGGCTCACTGGTCTATATTCTCTGTGGGGAGGATTTTGGTTTTCCCTACGGGATGGTGGGCCCTAAGTCCACATTTCTCCTGTGGGTGAGCAGCCCCATGAGTTTTGTTTCTGTCCCCCAAGGCAGTGGTGTAGAGGGTTTTGTAGCTGTCTGGTTATTCACTTCCTTTGTAACTAACTGTTTGCTTTTTGTACTGCCATCCCATAACCTCCCGTTTCTCTGTAACTTTTCATTTTGTGTTCTGTTTCCTCCCTTGCTCTTTCCTCCCCTTGTCCCACCCCACTCCCCCGAGCTGTGTTGTTCTGTTCTGTTCTGTTCTGTGTGTTCCCTCGGGGGTGTTTGTGACTGTGCCTTTCCTCAGAAAGCACGGCTCCCGCACACTGCACCCTCCCTGCCAGGTGTCGGTCCCCACACCGCAACACCTGGGGGGGTTTGTGTGGGACTTCCTGGGAAAGTGAGTGCCCTCAAGGCTTCTGTTTCCTCCTCTGGCCTGGAATGTGGCTGCTGCTGCAATGCTGCTGCTGCAATGCTGCTGCTGCAATGCTGCAATGTTGTTTGGGGCTGCTGCAACGCCGCTTCTTTCCCTAGGTCAAACAGGACCTGCTTTATGTTGAGTACAAATGCTGGTTGTGACCACAGTCCAAAGGAAGTTTGCTGCTGTTCTCCCTGGTTTAAACTTGACAGAAGCTGTTGCTTTTTAATTCTAATTCTCTTGCTGTGTTTTGCCTTTGGTTCTAATCTCTGCTGCCAGTGTGTTGGAATCCAGGACATTCCTCTCCGTGCCCCAAACCCCGGACAGGGGTCTGGGCAGCCCTGGCAGGAAGCCAAAAA